>JARJLU010017219.1:0-185657 GCA_030272975.1 Sparidentex hasta
GCACTGTGGGCAGAGAAAGCGACCTCAGGTCAGGGCCTTCGTCCTGAAGCAGCCAGCAGAGGGCAGCACCTGCCTGCGTCTCAGTGATCACACACACACACAGCTGAGTCCATTAACAGTGATTACACGCCGATCAGCCGCGACATTAAAACCGCTGACAGGTGGAGTGAATGACATTGATCATCTCGTTGCACTGATGTGTTCTGCTGGGTGAACCTTCAATCTTCACACCCACCAGCCGGTACGAACCCTCAGGGATTAATACGCCTCGTATCCAAGCGCTCGCTCGAAACATTTGATGAAATAACAAGACGTTTCTCCTTCATCTTCCAACAAAAACCAAGATGTAGATGTTGTTGTTAGTCCCCAAAAAGAAAAAAAAAAGCAGAAATCAACTTTAAGCTGCACCGGGAATCTAAGCAGGTTAAATAACTACAACAGGACTCTTTCTGATTTTAGAGCAAAAAAAAAAAAAAAATTAATCCAAGATCCCAGTAGAGTCTCTTCTTTGGTCGAAGGATGAAGCATGATCCATCCAGAGAAAGCTAGAGGCATCTTCACATCTCCTGCACTCGGCTCTTTGGTTCCAATCTCTCCGAACAAAATGAGAAAGTTCGATGCCTCATGAGTTTTGTTTGAGAGTCGTCTCTCAGCCTGACAGTCAGGATCATCGAGACTCTTCGTGTCGGGTCTCTCCGGCCTTGTTTCAGGTCCAGACCGTGTCCTATAGAAACGTAATCTCCGTCTCTTGGTTCTGATACGCCTCCTCCTCCATCTCAGTGTACAGCTGGTCCATCCTCTGGAAGGCCAGGTAGCCTTTTTTACCTGCAGGATAGATGGAACAGATGGAAAATATCATAAAACTGCAATATGATGAAATGAAAACAAAGGGGAAAAAATAATCAGTAATGTTCGTGCCAAAGGAGAGGACGGTCTCTCTGACAGCGCTGCGGAGATCCTCGTCCGCTGACCTCCATAAATCTGCGATGAGGTCCACGCTCTCTGTCGCCTGTTAACACACGCACACACACACACACACGATTATTGACGTTGATGATGTAGCAGTCGGTGGTGAAACTGAATTTCTGTGAGTGTCGCTGTGATTCTCACCCTGAGGCACTTCAGAGCCAGACAGGAACCTTGTTGGATCCGAACATCAGCGCTTTTCAAACTCTCTGTGTAGTAAACGACCGCCTGGAGGAGAAGAAACGATGATGTAGCTGATGTAGAAGCTGCACCGTTGTTTGGATTCGCACAATGCAAATACGTCAACCTGCTGCTGTTTAGTATATGTGAAGTTTATCTCACTGTAACTAAAGCCAATGTGGAAGCACCAACGACTGCAGCTCCTCTAACGGCCACCAAACGAGTAAATCCCCGTGAGAGCCCGTGTTAAAATGTCCAACTTTAAAGCAGAAGAGAGATTTACTATGTTCATCTTCTCAGTCGGTGATCAGATCAGATCAGGTGCGGATGTGAAATGTTCCTGATTTAATCGACGTTAAAATCACATAGGAAAGTAACGAGGAAACCAAGCAACTAAACAAAAAGTTACACTTAAATATTATACATTTAGTGACTGACGACCACTTTGCGACTACATAAAAGCCTTTTAAACGTGTGGTTGATGTTGTGAAAGCGTCTATTTTAACCCCAAAACGCGATCTTGCCAAATCAAGACTTCTGGCTTCACAGAGCGGACAGTTTGTTGTACCTTGTTCCTGAAGGCTTTGCAGCCGGCGGCCCTGCAGAGGCAGCTGACGGCAGCTTTGCAGACTTTGTGGTTGGAGTCGATCTGCAGGGCGGCCAGAGTCTGCAGCGTGCATCCCAGTGGGAGGAGCTCCGCGATGGACCGCGCCCTCAGTTTATTTAAACCCCGCCTCCTTTTGGGACTCCTCAGGGCCGACAGGATGTACTCTGAAACACACCGGCGGTCGTAATGAGGGAATAATACGCTGCATCTGTTCAGCGCTGGAGCCAATCACAGCATTTTCATCAGCACACGGCCACAGTTGCATATTTTTCCGAGCACCAACAGAACATCTTTTCCTGATTATTAGCTTAAAATCTGGGGTTCAAAATTCCATTTCTGCTCACGCTGTGCAGCTCATCAACAACTCTGAGATGTTTTTAATGTTTTTTTTTACAACTCAAAAGAAGTAATTTCCATTTTATCCCCCTCGGCTCTTTGTGCCACTCGGTGTTGAAAAGTTGAGTTGAGTTGAAAACAAATAGCCAAATTTTTATTCATCTCCCAGATTGAATTAAGCTCCGAAACACAGTTTGTTGTTTCAGAAGATTTAAACGTGTTGATCCATGAAAAACCAAATGTTTGCAGACATCAACAGGCTGCTGCCACATGAAGCAGGAGAGGAAGCGAAGAGGAAGGAAGGAGGGAAGGATATTATGGTAATAAATTAATCCTGAGTGAAACTTGAAAGATATTTTACGAAGAGTTGTTGTTGTTGTTGTCCCACACACACACACATATAGACACATACACACACGTATACACACACGTACGTTCGCCCCGTTCAGTTTTGTGTAACCGTTTGTCAGTAATGTTGACAGATGGTCCAGTTGCCTTCAGAGAGCGGGAATCTCTGGAACGTTCTCAGATCCTAAAGCTCTCGAGTTAAACTGTAACAGCATACCGATCCTTAAATACACACACACACACACACACACATGCGCATATCTCTGTACACAAACTTTGAAGACACATGTCGAGTGTGTTGCGTGCTTTAAAAAAACAATAATGATGGAGTTACAAATAAATGAAAACAGTTTAATGTTCTCTCGTGGCCCCTAAAACCAATTTTCTTGTGAAACGTAAAGAAATAAATAACAACATCTAAAAATCTGCACACCTTTTACCACCAAATGTTTGGTTCGGTCCAGGAGATCGCCTCAGTTTAACTACTGCAAGCACTTTAATTTCTTTTATTTCTTTCTGTCATGTTGGAATTAAGTGTGTTTCACAATAAAATGACTCTTTCTGTACATTGAGTCTGGTTGATTAATCAGGTGGTTCCTACATTTTACACTTAGAATAACAATTTGAGCCTGTCAGTGACAAAACAAGAAGACTTTATTAGATGTTCAGGTTTTAACAACCACATTTCTGTTGCGTGTGCTTTGATTGTGTGTGACTGGTTGCAGGTGTGTGTGGTTGAGTACGTGCAGGTTTTCCAGCGAGCTGATTGGTTCCTGCCTCGCAGCCAGAGGTTTGAAAGGCTGCCGGCTCTTCCCACTTCCTGTGGATCTCTCGTCTCTCAGCTGGACTGTCAGTGTGTCTGTTTGTGGTCTAGATGTGTTTTTAAAACAAAACCTTTAAAAATGCTTCGCTGTTTTGGGGGGGAAGGGAACAGGAGCGTCTCATGTTGCCTCAGGGTTTCCCCTTAAAAATACTGGAGTTCCCATTTTATATTTAAGATCTGAAAAGATAAAATGTGTGACGTGTGAACCTGAAGGCCAAAGTTTTAAATAACACAGCTGTACCTTCTTTGGAGAGGCGTGAGATGTGCTCTCCCAGCTGCTGGACGCTCCAGCGCTTCAGATACACCGACAGCTGGAAGAGAGTGACTCTCTCCGGGCTGCAGACCGGCCGAGGGCTGGGCACCATCCGACAGGCCGCCTGGAGCTGCTGCAGGAGCTGAGAAAACACTGCAGAGGAGGAGAAAGAGAGAGAGAGAGGAGGCGGCTCAGAGTGAAAACACTGCAGAGTGTGATCGTCAGCGAGCAGGAGATGACATCGTTCATCATTACATGAATTATCAGGAAAAAGCGATAAAAGCAAGAAAAGTTTGTAATTCCCTGCAAAGTAAAGAAATGATAATGAAGGAAATATACACCCAGATTTTGGTGTTTGAGTAAGAAAGGTGGAATAAGGTGCTTCTGTACCTTTCTCTGATTGGCCGGGCTGCTTGGCCTTCACCTTGTGCGTGTAACGTTTCTTCAGCGTCCTGGAGAAACTTTCCGAGTTGCAACAGAACGGAGAGCTGCTGTCGGACACACACTCCTCCCAGAACAGCAGCACATCCCTCGTCCTCTGGGCCTTCGGGAGGACTTGAGGTAAAGACGGGAGGGTGTTTACCTTCACGTACGGCACGAGACTTAACAGATTTGATGTAGTAAACACAGGTATTTTTTTCGACTCACTGTCTCGTGCGGAGATGCTGTCGTTCTTCTCCAGCAGCAGACAGCTGACTCTGTCCAGGACTTCAGCCTGCAGAGCCGTTTCCTGCAGCAGCTCCGTCCTCGACGGGCTGAAGTCGGTCGTTCTTATCAGCTGAGGAAACAATTTGTTTGATTAGCTGAACAAAAACTTTGTTAATGTGGACAAAAGGCTCGCGACATGCTGGAGAAACACTCTGCACCTGTAGCAGGATGCAACATATATCCAGGTGCGTCTCTAGAGCCTGGTCAAGACCCCAATTCCCAGAAGTCAAAGGGGCGATGACCAGTTCTTCCTCAGCAGTCAGCTGGCTGAGCTTTCCCAGAGTGCTCTGCTGCAAAGAACTGATGCTGAAAGGATAAAAAGAGAGATGAGTTGTTTCACAGTACATCAGTGTGATCTTCTCTTCTTCTTCTTCTTCTTCTTCTGTGAACTCACCCGCTGTCTTTCAGCCTCAGGCTGCCCAAACACGAGGTGTCATCATCTCCGTTGAAGTCGTTTGACAGGAAGTCAAAACTGCCCAGGACTTCCTCCACAGCCAGAGTCTCCTCTGATGATGAGCTCCTCAACAGAGAGAGGTCGTTCTGCAGGAGGACGCCACAGAGCGTAAAGATCACACACATGTTCCCTTACAGGTGTGTGTGTGTGTGTGTGTGTGTGTGTATAAGTACTCACCTTTAATATGGTTGACAGGTGCAGTATCTGGTGGTCGAGGGCTCGCAGCTCCTTCTCAGAGCAGCTCTGATTCTGTAACGTCTTCTCCAGCTCAGCGATCAGAGCTCCCAGCCTGACGGCCTGAGCCCTCCGCTGGGCGCCGCTCGCCCCCGGCCTCACCTGAGCCGGAGCTGCAGGTGTGGGTGAGGACGGGGTCACAGCAGGGGGCTGGGCAGCCGACGAGGGCGAGTCAGGGGCAGAAAATGACTGAGAGTCTGGAGAGTCCTGGAATAAAAGAGGGGAAGACTGAGTTTACCTCTTTGCTCCTCTTTAACATTAGCTGTAACATCATCGCTCTCGTCGTCTTGATTAACATGCAGGTCCTGACACAATAAAGATAAATAAACTCAAACATCAGCTAGTAGTTAGTTTAGATCAGGACATTTCTCAGGTCCAAACACCCACAGAGAGCTCCGGATGTTTTGACATTTAGACGTCGACTAATTGAGAGTTTATTTGTGTTGTTTTAGTCAGTAATGGTGAGTGTTTGAGTTCAGTGATTATTGGAAAGCTTCCTTCTGTTGAGTGCAGCTGTTTTGTTGCAGAGCTTTTTTTTTGCTCCAGGACTTTCAAGGATTGTTGAATCACACTTAAATGTAAAAAACTTTATTTTATTTTTATTTTTCTTACCTTAGCCACACTGTTTGTCTCCGGCTCTGGATCTCCAGCCGTGTTCTTCCTGAGGATGTCAGGCGTGCTCGACCTGTATTCAAACAAAAATATGCAGTAATATCCAATATCAAGATGAAGCACGATGACGCGTACAAGGAAGACAAAATATTCTATGATAGCTGCTTTAAAGGAACATGATAATTTCTTAAGTTCTAGTTCCTTATTTGAGTTCATGCTCACATCTGTAGAGCCAGCAGGGAACCCGTTTTACTCTCTGCTGGCGTAGAGCGAGAGTCTAACCCCCACTCCTCCTCGCCATCCTTCTCCTCCTCCTCCTTCCTCCTCCTCCTCCTCTCCCTCTCCTCCGCAGAGACCTCCAGGGATCCTTCCTCCCCGAGGGACAGCTGAGTCTGACTTCCTCCCAGACTGGTGCCTCCGCTGTGGCTGGAGGGGTAGCTGTGAGTCCGCTTCAGACTGTGGAGGAAGAGATTTGTATACGCGATTTGTGCATTTTTGTCTCAGAACTATTTCTTTACTAATCTCCCACAGAGAGGAAACTGATATTTATCCTCTCATTTAAATCTTTGTTAAAGGTCCCCAGCATGGAGGTCAGGATCCTCCGTAGCGTCCCAAGATGAACCTCTAGAGTCATAAATTGTTTCGAATGATGAGAAAAGAAATTAAAAAAACTTGTTTCGGGATTTTTTTCTGGATACTTTTTCCTCTTCGGGCCTCTAAAAATGCCTCAAATCAAACAATCTGAGCATGTAAATGACTCTTTGGTTGGAACTGATTGTAAGTAATGACCACAATAAAACAAAAACTGTTTAATTTAATGGCCAAACAAGAACAAGACGCGTGTGAACTGAAGCTCTAAAGAATCAGGATGACATTACTTAATCTCTTCTTTTGCTGAAACCACCAAGACACAGTAACACAGGTTTCATCCTGTCATGCTCACCTGCCCGGATCACATACCTGAGGTTATAGGCGCTCTGCGGGCTGTGGTTTGACGTGATGGAGGCGTTTGAGGGGTCCGACAGGTAGCTGAGCAGAGAAACTCCTCCTCTGTTGTGTCGGCTTTTAGACACCAGCGACGGGAGGGAACCCTCTCGATCCTTCAGCTCGCGCACCATCGACTTGCGGAGGAGGAAGACGACAAAACAAAGACATCAAACTAAAGCTCCTGAAGTCAAACTGTGCGACCTGTTTGCTGTCAGCAGCCTCCGTGAATACTCACGATGAAGTATTTCTCGGTGAAGGACGGCGTGCTCGGAGCCGTCCAGCTGTAAACTGAACTCTTCCTGCTCGACACCGACTGCCTGCTGACGGACAGCGGCCTCATCTTCTCAGAGCTGTCGAACGGACTGAACGCACAAACACAAACACAAAGATGATGTTTCATAACACAATAAAGTAAAGACAAAAACTAAAACGCAGAATATGATCTCTTTAAACGTCTGCAGACAGTCACACATGAGTTTGCAGTGCAGCCACAGTATTTCATTCGTGTAGGATGACTTTTTTCTAAAGTCACACAACCATTTTGTGCTGAAGCCCACAGCTTCTTCTTTTACCTGAAGCTGCTCAGCATTCTCCACCTTCACTTATGCTTCTTAGAATCTACATATTTCTGCATTTTTGTGATCAAAATAAGTAAATATTGTGATTATTTTGCTGATCTGTTCTGTGCACATGGCATCTGTTCCCCGTCCGTCCATCCTGGGGAAATCAAATCCTTCTTCCGTCTTGCTTTTTTCCATCATTAAAGGTTTTTGTGTGGAGTTTTCCCTCATCTTGAATCGAGAGTCTGAGCACAGACGCTGTCAGACGCTGTGCAGACAGTAAAGCTCCTCCAGGCAAATTCAAATTTTTTTTGATTCAGGGCTCTAAAACTAAAACTGACTTCATTTAATCATGAATAAGAGTTTTTTATATGCAGCAGAAAGACTGAAGGAAAAATCTGAAATGTGTGACTCATTTTCAGGCTCAAAAAAACATTGAGTGTGTGTGTGTGTGTGTGTGTGTGTGTGTGTGTGTGTGTGTGTGTGTGTGTGTGTGAGAGTTCAGCAGCCGTGTGCGTGTTTGTGTGATTTTCCATCTCTTTGGGGAAAATCCATGAAACGTCCTCCACCTGGCGCCTCTGAAACCCTGAAATGTGATCTGTCATGGTGCAAGGGCACAGGAGAGTGTGTGTGTGTGTGTGTGTGTGTGTGTGTGTGTGTGTGTGTGTGTGCGCGTGCATGAAGTACGCTCTGAATTCAATGAGCTGCTCGGCGACAGCTGGCTCAGGTTAGAGGTACGGTGGACGCAGAGGCAGAGAACTCCGACAACAACAGCAACAGAAAGTGGATGTGACTCTGTAATAATCCAACACATCGTTCGTTTGTTGTTTACATCGTGTTGTTTGTTGCTTGGCTTTGATTTACCGCAGTGAACATCTGGTGAAATAAGAGGAAGGAACCTGTGCAAATCAAAGAAAAGAAAAAGCGAATGTCTCTCTCTCTCTGTTCTCTCTGTCACCTCTTCTCTTCTGTTCTCGTCTGAGAGGAAGATGTCTGCTGTGTTTGTTCACCAGCTGCGCTCGTCGTTCGTATGAATCATCATTCGACACCTCGACAGGCTGCAGAGCTGCGGGACGCGACGAGGGGCCACAACTCCTGAGGCCGAGGCGAAGGCTCAGAGAAAAAAACGACCTCATATTTTACGCTACAAATTCAATTTCCTGACACAGCTGTCCACACCCCGCTCCCCCTCACATCATCCAATTATTCCGCTTTCCTTTCTGGGAACATCTCTGACTTCACCATCACCTTCAGCAGATCTCGTCTGTTATTGTCACAGACGACGTCCATGCCCATATAGATTAAGTCATACTTGTGTGTGTGTCTGAGTGTGTGTGTGTGTGTGTGTGAGGACGTGCGTGTTCATACTTCCAGGTGACTTCCAGCTGCAGTTTGATGGTTCCCAGCTCAGTGATGTCCACCAACATCAGCTGCGGCTTCGCCACGAAGAAGTCGGCGCTCGCACACGTCACCATGCCAACCAGCAGCCAACCCAAACCCTTCGCCTCCGTCACCTGGCGGGAGAGATGTGACAGGTGAGAGAGCTGCACACATGACCAGATACCTTGTACACGTCAATCAAAAGTACAAACAGTAAATATAAACGTATACGTGTGTGTTTGTGACCTTGATCTCAAAGTTGTGGTGTATGTGCGGGAGGAAGACCATCTCCTCTTCATCCCAGGACTGCGTGTCGTCTGACTCGATCCTCCCTCTGATCCTCCACCGCTGGCGGCCCAGCCGCACTATCACCTGGTCATGTGACATCATCGAGACATGACATCACCAATCACCAATCACCAAACGTCAGTTTGTTTGCATGTCAGGGCTTCTCGTTCGATTCGTTCAAGCTCGTGATTTTCATCTTGAAACAGAAGAGCTCACCTCGTATTGGTCTCCAGGGCAGAGCCGAGCGAAGCCAATCAGACCTGAGAGTGATAACACATGTTCAATATTTAGAAGATAACGTGTCACCGGATAATCTGTAAACTGCTCTGGGACCGCGCGTGTGTGTGTGTGTGTGTGTGTACCTTTCATTTTGATGTGCAGCTCTCCGAGGAGGATCTCTAACTCTCCTTCCATCACTGACATGTCCTGCAGAGAGAAGGGAAAAGAAAAGAGTGGAACTTTAGAAAAGGCAAATAAATCTTCAGCTGGGAGACTTTCACACTTCTTTTTTTCTTTTTTTGTAAACCGTACACTCTTTTCTTCAGCTGTCCTCTGTACAACGTGAGGTCAAAGGTCGGGGTCATCTGCTGGACATATTTCCAGCAGATAGTTGTCAAATAAATTTCTTGAGCTTTTCGACCGACAGATGATTTTTCTCCTCATTTTACCGCCGTACTCGCTGTTGATTCTTGTTGGGGAAAAGTTCTTGTGCTGGTCAGTTCTTACTCGGTATGTAAGGAGAGAGTCGGACGCAGAGCCAAAGCTTAAATCTGACGTGATCCGATGGGAGGCAGATCTTGGAGATTAGTTTTTAACATTTGGGATTAAAAAAAGATACTGATTATTCTACCAAAACAAAGTATTCCGATGTTAAATTCCTGACAAAGAGGTGGAGCGTTTCCTGTAAGAGCTGCAGACGAACCAGCAGCATGTGTGGAGCAGACTGCTGCTTCCTGTGTGGGCTGATGTTTGACTGACGGAGGTCACGGCTGTCGGTCACACGCTGCGAGCCCGAACTCAAATAACTTGTGAAAAAAAAAAACTGGGAACCAAGTGGCCAGTTTATGAGACTTGTAGCACCTAAATACGCCCGTAAACGTCCCGACTAAACACAGAGTCGGACACAGGTGGTAAAAACACCAGAGGCGTTCAAACTATCAGTCTGAAGTCGTGATTCTGTAGTTTCTACAATTTAATGGGACTCGTGATCGGAAATCCGAGTATTATCAGTTCAATAAGTGCTCACTCAAAACTTGTGTTGACCTGCAGGAGACCAGACTCAGTTTTTTGAGGTTCGGGAAGAAACCTGTTGAGTTTTTAAGTGCCCGAGGTAAAACGTAAACACTTTCCACGAAACCTAAAGTCTCTTGTCGGGCCAGAAAAGGAAAAGTTTCCAGGAAAAATCAATTTGAAATATCTCACCTTCGTAGTCCAAAATAATCTTAGATTAGAGGAAGCTGGTTGAATCATCTTCTGGATAAAACTAATTTGCAGCAGCGGTGTGGTGACGTGAAACCGCATCGTCGCCGCAATAAAATGTTGATGGTTAACATTTCATTGAACCAAAATCGCGCCATACGGACCATATTAATACGTCTATAATCGGAGGAACAATTAAATCAACATTAATTCGTGTGAAACCACCTGATGTCAGGACTCCAGCCGTGTTTGTGGCGACGCTGCCAGATGTTTTCCTCGCCCTCGCCGAGCGGTTTTTACGTGACTAAACCTAACCAGAACATAAACACGGCGCTGTCACCACACGCAATTCAAAACTGAACCCAAAGAAAACTCACATTTTCAACATAACTGTGGTTCTGCAGAGACGTAAGCTGCAAATACTTGTTCTGGCAGTTCGGTCTCAGAAAACTTCACATGATGTGTTTCAGATTTTTCTGGGGATTTTGCCCAATATCAAAAGTAATGATTAATGTGAGGAGACCCCGGTACGTATACGCACTGTTTCAGTGTGTGTGTGTGTGTGTGTGTGGACAGATGTCAGTGTTACGTACGGAGGTGCTGACCTCTCTGAACTGAATGAACATGTGAGTTCTCTGCATGTTTCTTATCTGACGTCTGACCAGAGAGTACAATTTATATTTCCATTTCTGCTACTTCATACGTTTGAGATGGAAGTCAAGCTGACTGTGGAAGATTGTTTTCTTAATATTTATATATATATTTTTGTGTCTTTTCTAGACTATATTGACAGGACAGCTTGAGGGAGGACAGGAAGTGGGTGAAAGAGGGGCGACAGTGAGGACAAAGACTCTGTATCTGGGTCACGTGTCTACCGACTGAGCTTCAGGGGCGCCTGACATTTATTTTTAAAGTTTTAGTTTTGTGGTTCCCAAACCTTTTCACATCCAGGACCCTCAAAATCACACAAAATAGGCCACATTCGACAAGATTTTGTCCCGGGGTCGATCTGATACTTAGACCTTCATCAGGTGATCCAAGATAACGAGTGTAGCGGACAGAATGTGTATGAAGTTGGTTGTTTGAGAATCAAGACAACGACTCCCATGATGCATTTCGCTTCCATTGTTTTGACCTCTAACAGCAGATGTGACGTACTGTGTGTGTTTAAAACAAGTAAAAAGTGTTCAGGCTGACGAGTAGAAGGACGAGAGATCGAAATGTTGAGGGAGGATTTTGGAAAGCGACCATATGAAGTGAAGAGTGAGGAGGAGGAGGAGGAGGAGGATATGAAGATAATAAACAGAGAGAGAGAGAGAGACGGAGGGACAGACGGGGTATGAATGAGTCTTCAGTTGTCTGTTAATGAGCCTCGGCCTGCGGTCTCACTGCGGGACCATCACTCACACAGCACATTATTTCCCCTTGGCAGCGTCGTGACCGAGCGCGGACGACGTGACGGATACGTGGCGACACTTTTTGGCCCGGGCGCGTCTCAATCGCAGCTCCTTTAACCGACTCACTCTGGGATCATTCAGAACACAAACAAACTGTGGTGACGAAATTATATTTTGCGGCGTCGCTGAAATATCTTAGGAAAAAAACCTTTTATGGAGCATTTCTACAGACCGTCGAGTGTTGGATGAACAGATTCCTTCAGCTTCCATCACGCTGCATTCTCACACAACCCATGTAATCATCAATAACTTTATTAATCAAGTGTTTGTCTGGATGTTTGTGGCTGCAGCTCAGTTTACACAGTATTTCTATCATGTAGGAATGATGTGGTGTTATATTATCACCAGCATTTACTGCGGTTTTTTTTCTTCTTCCTTTGCTTTGTCTTTCCATTCCGTGTTAAATGTTTTTTCAGCAGTTATTTTTGACCAAATTGAGTTTGAACACGGGCGACTTTCAAGTTGTCTTTAGGTTCTGCAAATTTTCCTGCATATTTTAATTTGTTTGATCATTATCTTAGTGTCATTTCTCACAAGCGGTTGTACATTTTCTCATGAAAGTACAATTTTGTGGTATTTATACTTTACTTGAGTACTTAATACCTCCAGTCTTCTACAATTCTGAGGGAATTATTGAACTTTTCACTTCTCTACATTCATCTGGCAGCTTCAGTCAAATTTCAGATTAAGTTTTACACAAAGAACAAGTAAGTTTATAGTATCTTATACATATATTCCTTTTGTTTAAGACTCGTGTCTCACAAGAGAGACATTTCCTCTCTACGTTACGGGGTGAAGGATGAGATGAGCACTTCTACTTTTGATATTGTAAGTACACTTCACTGATAACACCCCAGTACAACCAACAAAAAAATATAAATATAAGTGTAACAAGCTGACAGGTGAAGCTCATCAGTTTGCTGATTAAAACCACATGTTTTTCTTCACAGGTGTGTTTTGTTTGAGTAACAATCCAAAGCCAGGATTTAATGTGCAGTTTTATCACAAAACTGTCAAGCAAATTATAAGAAATTCAAAATGTGAAACAGGTGTGTTAACATCAACTGTTTTGCCAGAACTAACTGGGCTAATTTGGGTGTAATTTCGCCGCAGGATGACGCGGTGTAGCGTACGTGGCTCCATCAGGCGTAGTAGATGTGGAAGTCAGCAGAAGCTGGAGGAAAACAAGCCAGGAGACAAAAAATGCCAAGAGGTCTTTCAGGAGTCGTTGTAATTATTCATGTATGTCAGCCGACGTGTTGTACGGAGACGATGAAGAAATGTAATGATCATATATCGCGCAGCAGAAACAGCTGATCGACCATGTGAGCTGAATGTTCGCTGCGTCAGAGTTTATTCAGCAAATCTGTTTCCGTCAAACAAAGCGTGAGTGAGTGTTGAATCTTTGACTTTCTTCTTAACTTTTGCTCTGACAGTCTGACAGTGAGACACAGTTACACAGATCTCTACTTTCTTTTTTAACACTCTTATCTTTCAGTTTCACTTTGACACACATTTCTTTCTTTTCGCTTGAATGAGCTTTAATGAAAGATAAAATAAGCTCAGCCCTGGTTTCAGACATGATGAATCTGCTAATGACTCCTGCAGGTCGTCTGTTTAACAGATGCTACTTACGAGGTTCTTTCGGACTTTGCTGACTGTTTCATAAACACATAAAATGCTGCACTGACCTCTAAATATAAAGAGAGTGCAAATCATTTGGATGTATTTGCTAAAATTACAGCATTAAAAGCTTTAGCTGGATTATTGCTCTTGAGACTTTTGACCCGTGTCTCAGGATGCTGGGCTGGTTCTGGGTCGGGACCAGAGACAGGAAGTCGACCGCTGACTTTCAGTGATTCATCGTACAGGTGATGATGTCATGCGTGACCTCTTGTCAGCTGCACACATGGTCAGATCACGGCACAGCGGTGATTAATGTGCTGCACCTGAGACGCATTTTAACGGAGCCCAGAAACAAGGTGCAGATGAAACACAGTATATTGGGAAGACAGCTAAGAAACACACAGTTTATCGGCTTATTTCCAGCATTTATTACTTCGACCTGAAAGAGTTCATTTGTCCAGAATCTGGCTCAGATATGAAAAGAGTAATCAGAGGAGATGTGGTCCAGTTACAGTGAATATATGGCTCCTGACCATTTGACTACGTCTCAATTTAGGATCTGCATCTTTCAAAGGATCACTTAAAGGCAAATTATGTCACAAAGCTGCTCGTAGGCTGTCCCGATCCGAAGGCTCCTCCAAATGCTCCTTCCTTTCCCTGTTTTTGGAGGATGCACCACTACCATCCTTCGTGGCCTCACATATCTCAACAAAGAAAGAGAGAAAATGGCGACATCGCGTGACGTAGATCGTCTCTTTCGCAGGCCTGGGCGCCAGAAATCGTGCCGTAAGGGTAAAACATGACGTGACGCAACCAGGAAACGCTCCAAAGGCTCGACCGTCACATTTAACAACGGCTGACCACAAAGGCCGTGTCCTTCGAAGGATGCAGACCCTGAATTGAGACACAGCAGCAGATAATGCCAAGCACTTTAAACCTGACTTTGAAAGAAATATCATCTGTAACATCTGTGCATCTGTTTCACTTCAAACCTTCTCGTTAGGACAGAAAACTCAGCGGTGTACCTGCAGGCTGTGCCGGTGGTTGCGGTTGAGCTCCAGCAGACTTTCTCTGGACGCTCTGGTGGACGGCGACAGCGAGAAGGCTCTCTTCATGTTGACGGCTCCCTGACACAACCTCCACTGGATGCAATACGTCTCGTACAGCTCCTCCACCTGCACGGACGGAGGCGACCGACAACACGCGACTCGTGTTAGCCTGAAATTACTGTTGTTTTTGTTTGTGTCCCAGGTGATCTCGTTGCGTCGCACGTAAAAATTCACTTCACCTTTTAATGATAGAAAACACAATTAAACTAAAACTAAAGAAATAAATGTAGAAAGAAACGTCTTACCTTGCTGATTTGGAATTCTAATCTTCGTATGTATCTCTCCAACGCTCTTATCTCCTGTGAAGGCAAAACTATGATTACCTTCAGTCTGTATAATCTTTTTTAAATGTAAATATATTTGAAAATCTGGTTTTTCCCCACAGACACCTTATTTCTGGAGAGATTAATGTATGTACAAAAGGATTTACACCATTAAATTAAAGCTAAATATTAAATATAGACTTTACTTTTACCCAAATGATCTGCCACTTGTTTGTTTGACAGTTTGTTATTCAGTCATTTGTAAAACTTTCTTTTTTCTAACAGTTTATTGGCATGTTATATAATATATGGACACATATCAAAGCACATATGTGAGTATGTGATGGCTGCGGCACAAAGTTTACCTTCTCCAGGTCGTACAGAAAGGCCTGGAAACACAAAAGACAGAAAGAGAGAATACACCGTCATCATCGTACGTAGATGAAAAATAAATCAAACCATCGCCAATCTTTCTCTCTCACACACACACATATTCAGTGTCTTTCCTCTCTCTGTCCTCACCAGTCTGGAGTTTCTCTTTGTCTCTCTCTGCTGTGACGACAGGAAGTCCATCTCGGCCTGGTGACCCTCCAGAAACTCCCTGCAAACGTCACGGCAGCAACAAGAGCGACTCAAACTTAAAGCGACATTCACACCACGTTAACGGTATTCAAGTTCTCCAGCAGTATACGTACGTGAGTCCTTTGCGTAGCGCCTGGAAGACCCTGTCCACCTCATCCGGCTGCATGGACCAGATGGCCCCTCCCCCTCTGCTGGGAGACAGGTGCATCCTGGGAGATTTACCTCCTGCCCCGGCTTTAGAGCGCATGGAGTTACGAACTGACGACGACCTGAAAACAGTGAACATCAGCGAAGACGTAGTGAGATAGTTCAGGGATCTCCGTCATCACTCTTGGGAAGAAACAGGAAGTGAACGGTGCAAAAAAAAAAAGAAGAAAAAAGTGAAATACTGTGAAGCATTTTGTGTCCACACACACACTGAAGCTCGGCTCTGATTTAGCCGACGTTCCTCTGTAATTACAGACTCGGGCTATAAAAGCGGTTTTCGTGGTGTGTGAAATTTGTCGTCCCCTGTCAGCGTGTGCGGTGCGTTTATGTCACGTTCTTTACGGCCCTGTCGCGTCTCATTCCTGTCGCCATCAAAGCTCCCTGATGGAGAGTCCTGCAGGAGACCACACAGTGTCGTACTGAACAGAGAGAGTGTGTGTGTGTGTGTGTGTGTGAGGGTTTAAGAGACGTAGTGTGTTTTTGTTTCACAGGAAGTGCATTCCTGCTCCGACGTGACATTTTGTTCCCCGTTCTCTCTCGTGGGGCCGACGGTCGACATCTGTGTGTTTGTTACTTGTTGTTTCTTCATTCAGGAATAACATCTTTACAGTCTGTGGTGTGTTCACTGTCTGGCCATCAACATGGTGAAAAAAAAAAAAAAAAACCCCGTCTGAGGGGAAAAGGGATTTCCCTCCACACGACAAGTGTTTTACATCTTAAAGAACAATGGCTGATTTAATTTCACGTCTTTTTCTGTTTCTACAGTGAGAAAAAACAACTCGCACAGAGTCGACACGAGGCCAGAATCTGTAAGTTCATCCTGACAATCATGGGAACAAGTTGGAGTCTCCGCTGGGAAATAATTCCTCAAATACTTGTTTTTATGATAGCGGTTAGTTTTTGTTCAGTGTCAAGGTCTGAACCACGCAGCAGAAGATGTCCGTCATTGTCCAGATTTGTTTATTTTTACGTTATACGGATTTAAATTTACACATTTTCAGCAGTGTGGGAGAAATTTCCGGGGGATATTTATTGAGTACTCCAAATAGTTGTCACTTTAAATCTGTGCAGCTTAGATGAAGAAGTCGTTTCCATACAGCGATTAGATGATCTTATCGAACATACACACATGAACCATGAATCTCGTCTTTGCACCTCAGTTTATTCAACCAACAACCAAATATTCACCAGGTAGAACTGCACTGCCATACGTTTGCAGGCCAGGGAGATAATTAGCTACCTTAGCTGCCAAACCTACAGCTATATCCCACTTTTTTTTTTTTAAACGTCCCGTGATGACAAATTCCCTGATTCGGCTGTAGCGGCGGTGTCGCTCACCGTCGTCCTCCGGTCAGAGAGCTGAACCCGGTGAAGGAGCGGCTCCGGTGGCTCAAACCTCCGTCAGACGGAGAGTCGAATCGCAGCTTCACCGACATCCTGCGAGAGACGGAGAGAGGAAATAATCATCACAGGGGCGACGAGAGAGGTTTTAATTAACGTACCACAAAATCCCGAAACCCTTAAAGGGACGGCACGATGTCATACTGTTTTACTTTGTTGGCTTTTGGCCTCAGACAGTGTGAGAACATTTTGTTTATTCACTTATGGAAATAAATACATGTTTCTGAGTTTGTATTATCGCATCATTAATATTGTAAATACTGCATTTTATTTGAATTTCCTCTCCACAACTACATAACTCACCTTCAAGCACTTTTCAGAATATAATTACAGGTGTTTTTTATGTTTTGTTTTTGTTTTGATTGCAGTTGCTGTATAATACACAGATTCTGCAGGTTTGAATGAGTCAAATTTAAGACTTGTTAAGACCTTTTTAAGACCATTTTGAGCTGAATTTAAGACCTACACAAAGTATGAAAAAGTAAGGAAAAGTCCCAGAATCCACCCAGGACCAGAACCCTCAGTCCAACAGGAAGTCGGCCATTTTGATTTTTCGTCATACCTGCTTAATTTGATTTATTATTGTTCTTTTTAAAATTGATTTTCCAGAATCAAAACCTTCCTTGATTTGAACAAGTATGTGAACACATATAGTACATCAGACTCGTGATTTTTATTTATTTATTTATTTTTTGGTGGTTTTAGTGTTTCGTGAAGGTTCAAAGAACAAGATGGTCACAGACGAACATCTCAGATAAGCTCAACACTGTCATGTATGTGCAGGTGGGTGATGTAGTTCCAGGTTCCAGGAGCCTTCGAGGCAGCGAGGACGGTGTCGTGGTCGGTCGTCCCGTCGTGTTTACGTCTGTGGCTGATGAGGTCGCAGCTCTGGCTGAGTGTCTTCCACACGATCTTATGTCATTACAGACACTTAATGAAATAAGTGACTCGTATCTTAAGTTATGAGTGGTTTCACTATCTGGTGTGGTTCCTGTAGTTGCCATGGCGACATGACCAGCCCACACAAAAAAAGCATTTTAGTGGCAAATGACAATTACCGTTGAAATCTTAAATAAATTGTTGGTTTACATACTGACGAGTCACTTTTCAATATTCAGTATTAGATGAGTGGTGGAGGACGTACTCAGATCTTTCATTTATGTGCAAATCCATAAAACTACGTGACATTTTATTACACATCCTCTCGTTAAGGTGTAATCTGCTGAAGGTACATGAAGTATCCGCAGTAGAAGAACAGGCTCTGCTGTAGTTCGCGCTTCACAACAAACTTTAAAACTTTAAATTCTTAAGAACAACTGACAACCATGACATTATTATTATTATTTTTTATTTTTATTTTTATAATTTTAATTTTTTTTTAATTTTTATTCGATGGATCTGGTTCTGGAGAACGTGAGAATGGAGTGGGTCTTGAATCAGCCTGTAGGTTGTATGTTGAGCGGGTCTCAGGTCATGGATGTTGCCCCTTTTGGCGTCGATGGTGCAAAGACCCAGATCAGGAACCGGTTCCCAGCCCGAGCTCTCTAAGAAGACGAGGAAAAACTCCCCGTGAACCTCAAACGACACGGGAAGAAACCTCGGGAAAGGCAATTCAGAGAGAGATCCCCTCTCCCCGGACGGCTGGGTCTCCACATGCATGTGTCCTCGTATGTTTGTGAAAAACACCTGAGCTAGTTGAACTTTTTTTTTTTTTTTCTAATTAAAGAATTTCTTCTTCAATTAAGGTTGGCTAACCGGAGTACCCGGAGAAAACCAGTTGTAGCTCAGGGAGAAACAAATGCGTGTGTTTGAGTCTCCTGTCAGTTCCTGAGCGTGGATCAGCCCACTGGAAGAATCTTCCGAACCACTTTTTTCTGAATTATGGACATCTTTTCCTCCACCTGACGACCTCTGAGCAGCTTTGAAAGGACATGGGAAGAAACCTCGGGAAAGGTAATTCAGAGAGAGAGAGAGATCCCCTCTCCCCGGACGGCCGGGTCTCTGCACGCATTTGTTCTCGTATGTTTGTGAAACCTGAACTAATTTAAGTTTTTTTTCCTTTCAATTAAGGATGGCTAACCGGAGCACCCGGAGTAAACCAATTGTAGTTCAGGGAGAACAAATACGTTCGAGTCCCTCTTCCGTCTGCTCCTGAGCGTAGCTCAAGGCAAACCGAATAGCCGTCTGTACCATTTCCTCTTTTTCGTCTTCTTCTTCATGAGATCTTCCAGCTGAGACTTAATGGCAGATTCTGTCTCCTCCCACTCTTGTTCCTTTTCCTGCAGCGTCCTCTTGAGGTCCTCCGTGGCCTGAATGAGCGACGTCTTCTCCTCCTGCCACTCCATCTGATTGCTCTCCAGCTTCTGCTCGACCTTCTTCAGAGCGGCCGCGAGGGTTTTGGACTGGTGGCTCTGCTCATCCAGCTGAACCTCATAGACAGCAGCAGATTTCACTATCGCCAGCAGAGACACTTTCTCCTTCTGCCAGAAGCTGCGCTCGGCCTCCAGACGCAGCTTTGCCCTTTTCAGGTCAGAACCGATCTGCCGTGTTTCCTCAGTGTGTTCGTCCAGCAGAGTCATTGTGTTCTGCTGCCAGTTGAGGCGCTCAGTCTGCAGGAGATCCTCGGCTTTTTTCACGGCAGCTGCTATCTTCTGGATTTCCTCTCCGTGCTCCTCAAGTTGAGCCTTAGATCTTTGCTCGGCCTCCGCTGCTTCCCGTTGCATCCTCTGAATGATGGTCCTCTTTTCCTCCCTCCACTCCACCAGACCATTCTCTAACTCCTGCTCACTACTCATCAGAGCAGTCGCCAGTGTTTTGGTCTCGCATTTCTGTTCATTCAGCTGAACCTTGTGGAGAGCTTTAGATTTCTCCATCGCCTCGAGCAGGGAGGACTTCTCCGTCTGCCAGAAGTTGCGCTCATTCTCCAGAAGTTGTTTTGTCCTTTTCAGGTCAAACATGATCTGCCGTGTGTCCTCAATGTGATCGTCCTGCAGAGTTTGCGTATTTATCTCCCAGCAGAGGCGCTCAGACTTCAGGAGATCCTCTGTCTCTTTCAATGCAGCTGCCATCTTCCTGGTTTCTTCTCTGCGCTCCTCAAGCTGGACTTGATGCAAAGCCTGGGAACTTTCCTCGGCCGCGTTTGCCTCCTGTTGCATCTTTTGAATCAGGGATGACTTTTCCTCCTGCCACGCCGCCTGACGACACTCAAACTCCTGCTGCATCTTCATCAGAGTGGCCGCGAGGGTTTTCTGTTCGTCCAGCTGAACCTCATAGAGAGCTGCAGAGTTCTCCCGCTCCTCCAGCAGAGAGACTTTCATTTTCTGCCAGAAGCAGCGTTCATCCTCCAGAAGCTGCTTTGTCCTTTTCAGGTCGGACGCAATCTGCCGTGTTTCCTCCGTGTGATCATCCTGCAGAGTTTTTGTGTCCTGCTGCCAGCTGAGGCGCTCAGACTTCAGAAGATCCTCTGACTTTTTCAAGGCAGCGGCCATCCTCTTGGACTCCAGTCTGTGCTCCTCAAGCTTGGCTTGATGCGAAGCCTGAGACCTTTCCGCGGCCTCCTTTGCTTCCCGTTGCATCTTTTGAATGATGGCTGCCTTTTCCTCCCGCCACTCCGCCTGACGTCTCTGTAACTCCTCCTTCGCATTCATCAGAGCGGCCGCGAGGGTTTTGCTCTTGCATTTCTGTTCGTCCAGCTGAACTTCATGGAGAGCTGCAGAGTTCTCCTTCTCCTCCAACAGAGAGACTTTCAACATCTGCCAGTGGTTGCGCTGATTCTCCAGAAGTTGATTTGTCCTTTTGAGGTCAGATGCAATCTGCTGTGTTTTCTCCGTGTGTTCATTTAGCAGGATTTTTGTGTCCTGCTGCCAGCTGAGGCGCTCAGTCTCCAGGAGATCCTCTGCCTTTTTCAAGGCAGCGGCCATCTTCTTGGACTCCAGTCTGTGCTCCTCAAGCTTGGCTTGATGCGAAGCCTGAGCTCTTTCCACAGCCTCCTTAACTTCCTCTTGCATCTTCTGAGCAAAGGATGAATTTTCCTCCTGCCACTCTGCCCGACGAGTCTCGAACTCCTGCTCCATATTTCTCAGAGCGGCCACGAGGGTTTTCTGTTCGTCCAGCTGAACCTCATAAAGAGCTGCAGAGTTCTCCTTTTCCTCCAACAGAGAGGACTTCTCCGTCTGCCAGTGGTAGCGTTCATCCTCCAGAATTTGCTTCGTCCTTTTCAGGGCAGACGCGAGCTTCCATCTTTCCTCCGTGTGATCATCCAGCAGATTTTTTGTGTCCTGCTGCCAACAGAGGCGCTCAGACTTCAGAAGATCCTCCGCCTTTTTCAGCGCAGCGGCCATCTTCTCAGTCTCTTTTTCTTTCTCTGAGAGTCCTTCCCGCAGCCTCTGAACTTCAGGATCAAACTCCAGCTGTTTGGCCTTTGTGTGGGTCTCAAACGCTGCGCCTTCCATGTGACGGACTGTGTCTGCCTCTGAGACGGCCTGGAGCTTCAGATCCTTGAGCTTCTCTGACTTCAGGTTCTTTAACTGCTGCGATGTGCCTGGAAGGGACTCGCCGTAAGAAGCCTGCACCTCAGCCATCACCTTTGGTTCCTCGCAGAATGTGTCTCGGTGACAAGAAAACATATCAGATGAAGTTTGAACCTTATTGGATCTCTCCAGATCTGTCCAGTCTATAAAGTTCATGCTACCTTTACCTCTCCTACCCGGTGAGCGATGACACTTCCTGGCTCTTCCTCTGGCCTTATCCTCGAAGCGTTCAAACTCCTTTCTTATTTTTGGTCTCACGTCTGGTCCTCTCTCGCTCTGTGTGCGCTCCATTGCAATGGTCTCAACACAAATGGCAAACATAAAGTCAGGAGAGCTCCTCAAAACTTTTTGCATTCTAAACGTATGACATCACGGATTCTCTCTGCTTTGATCTTCCTCTCTCCGTTGCCATAGCAACAGCCGCAGTGTTCTGTTTACGAACACTTGATGCGCATGTTGTTTACATTCAAAAATTTTCGCTTATTTGTTTCTGAATGAACCAGACTCTCTCCGTTTTCACGTCTGAATAAACAAACTGGCTTCAAATTACACTCATCCACGACTTCCGTGTGACAGAGAAATTCAACGTGAAAATCATTAAAGGTCCCATATAATGAAAAACACGTTTTTGTCTGGTCTCTGTAAGCTTTTTCCCTCTGAGCTCACCCCAGCAGTGAGATAGCAGTGTTTCTGTGGTTCGTGTTAGCTAGTATGTGTGTGTGTGCTAAACACTTCACATCGGACCGCTTCAGTAACGAGGGTCAATACAAAGCTGGCCTTGCCTCGACACTGACCCTCGTAAAAGGATCGGTGCCAACCATACGGGACCCAGCAACTGTGCCCGAGTCACCGAAAAGTGTTGCTGCGGTTTAATAGTACAGTGGAACCCCGGCTTACGTAGACCCCATTTAACGAATAATTCAAGTTACGTAGTTACTTAACGGCAATATTTTTTCCCGTGGTATGGCAAAATGCCCGCGTAACGAAATCCCTCAAATACAGGAAAATTCACGTTAATTTCAAATTTCCCGCAACCGAAATTAAAAAAAAATATATAAAATAGAAAATGTAAAAAAAATTGAAGTTTAAAAAAATGTTAAAGAATATCACTGCACAGTGTACGTACGTACGTTAATTAACGTAAATGTAAGTTTTAGTTTTAATGTTCAGAATTAATTCCATAATGTTATGTACATGTACACGTACGTATGTATGCATGCATACGTATGCTTCCTTCAGCCTCCACCAAGAACTTTGTCTTCAGCCAGCATCGCCTCACTCAAAAGGTGCATACATCATTTATTTCATTGATATTTATTAATACATTCATCATTTATAAATGATTTTCTTCATTTCAGATTGTATGTTGAAATATTCTTAGTGTTTTTTTCAAATATTAAGTCATATTTGTAGAGAAATACATGACTGGTAGGGGGCCTGGAACGAATTAGGATATTTATAGGGAAAAAGGTGCTTCGACTTACGAAAATTTTGACTTACGAAAGATCCTCTGGTATGAATTCATTTCGTAAATCGGGGTTCCACTGTATTTATAGTTGCCTACAAGTATGGTGAAGTCCACTGGAAACTGGCTAACTAGTTAGCTCTGCTTCGGCCCGCTATGCAGTGGCGTTTGAAGCGAGTTTAATGTTAATAATATTACGAGGTTGTCACTGGAAATGTGTGCAGACTGGAGACAGAGACGATGCCAACAGTGTCCAAGAGTTTGGAGACTGTGTTGGAGACACAAACGCAGCTTTCTAGCTAGCTGTTAGCCATTAGCCACATGGCAGTAGCTTAACAACACATATGAAACAAACTAACATTATTCGGGCACAATAACAATTCTGAAATGTCCCACTGCAGCAACAGAACCTCTCCTTCTGGGTCCGATTCTGGGTCAAACTGGTTCGGTTGAACGAAAGCATCTCCGCGAGCCTTAGTGATACACCCACTGTAAAACATCGTCTCCCTGAGAGAGACGCGTAGCATCGAGGCAGCCGTTGACGGACGGATTGCATCAGCATTTAAAGGTGCAGGCACAGAAACAGCCTGCTGTCAGTAGAGCGACTTTTAGACAGAAACTCAGGACCACAGATGGTTTGGGGCAATGCATATCGATTACAGTGTTGCTGGACCTCTGACAGCTGTGTGAAATTGATAAAAAAAAGTAGTATAATATGGGACCTTTAAAGTTTTGACTTGTCATGACTTGTTTGTAACCATACCAGCATTTTCTAGCATACATAAACCAGATTTTATTTCCAAATCTCAATATTCAGAGGCGTGAACAGCCAGTTGTTGTTCAGAGAAACTGCTGAAGCCAAAGAGTGTAAAAACCTTCATGGATGCTGTGTCACAGCTGATGTTTACATCCTATAATTTGTTGTCACCGCTTGTGTTTTCGAGTGCCGTTGTCTAGTTCCCCTCCTCCTCAACGAACACACGCCTCCCTAAACACTAAAACCAGCGAGACCACCCATCGCTCTCAGACGATCCAAAACAGGAAACAGAGCGCATCACTTTGAGACCAATTAAAAGAGGAACATCTTCAAACAGACACACAAACATGTGCACATGCTGGTGCCCAGATGGAGAGCGGCTACATATTAACACGGCATCAGATTTTGTTTTTAGCCACATTAGTCGGTCGACCACTTCGATCCAGATTAGGGCTGCACAGTTTATCATTCCAGCATCGACACATCCACAAAGTGGAATGTGCAATAGTCATTTGAAGAATGTCAATGTGACGTAAAGCAGTCCTGACCGTTTTATTAAACGTGTTACGCCGTAGTAAAGAAGTTCACAGCAAAGATGAGGATTACTTAACCTCGTGCAGGTTATATTTTGGGGCATCCATTGAAAAGTATGATCTCTGTGGCTCAGGGTTAGGGTTGCACGGCAGCCATCAGCAAATGAATAATGTGTTCAACAAGACAATAATGTATGAGTGTATGTATGAGTTACTGTAAATCGCTTTGGACAAAAGTGTCTGATAAATGCCCCAAAATGTAAATGTTAAATCTCATCTTGAAGTGCAGATTATCTCCGTGCTACAGTGTGATTCAGTATAGATACGATTCGAGCCGAGATGAATAAATAATAAACGCTCCGGTCTGGTGAGATCTGGGACGGTTATCGAGTGCCAAAAGTTTTTAGCGATCGGTAAACGTTTACATTAAATCAAAAGCTGAAGATGTCACTTTTCAAATGTATCCAAAGATGGAACCATTCAAGCAATCTGGTGAAGATTTATGTGTTTTCTCAAAAACTGAAATGTGGGCATATAATAATAAAACAATATTGCATTGTCAGTGTTTTTAAACACTAGTCCAGGCTGAAATAATTCCTCAACTATTGGACAGAATCAAAGAAGTGTTATAATGCAGATGTCGGTGTTTTTTGGGGGGAAGCAGCAGACCAAAGACTTCACGCGGTTGTTAAAACATCTCAACACTCAGTCACTTTTCTGGTTTCGAGTAACCTGCTTTGTACGACAACCGCACGGATTTCCATGAATCTTTGTGCAGATGTAACTTTTTTTATCCACCACCATCTTCTTGAGCCTGTCAAGTGCTCAGCCCAGTATCATAGAAATGACTGATTTGTAACAGACAAATGTGTTTTGCATGAAACTTAATGCTGGAACAGAATCAGATTTGAGGAATTAACATGCCTGGCAAGTCACAAAAATGTTGATGCTGACCCAAAACGTGATGTTTCATCCGATTTCTGCCAAAACAAACCGTCTTGCCACAGCGTATCCACTCGCAGGGGGACTAAAGCATTATTCAGCTGTTGCATGGTTGTGTTAAAACACTGGCAGCACTTCACAAAAAGCCAGCAGTGACTTGAAACTGAAATCACCAAAATCACAATAGTTCCTTCCTTTTTGCTTCCTGAACTTTACCACCGACTGTCGTGGACACAAACCTTGATTCACGATACTCAACATCTGATGCGTGCGCTCAATTAATTGTTCTTTTTGAGAAACAGCTGCTTAACTTCAAAAACGATAAAGAAAGATTAACTGTCCCCTCGTGATGAATAACTAAGTTTTGGACAAATACGAGAGAAGAAAGTCATTGTAGTTGCTGATCGCTGCAACGTGCACGAAACTGAAGTCAAAGAAAAAAGTGCTGTGACTCGATAAAACTGAACGACAAAGTGAGAAGGTCAGTCGGAGAGGAAGAAACGCTGGAACACATGCAGCACTTCTGCAGAAACATACTGTTTGCACGCATGTTTATTATAATAATGTGCTCACACACACACACACACACACACACACACACACACAGTCTGGACACCATCTGCTGTGGTCTTTAATGTGGCTCCTGTGAATGCTCATCAGCTGTTTTCTTCAGAATGAGTCACTGTTACAGCTTTTTTAAAATCATAGTTTACAAAATCCTGTTTATTGAATGCAAAAAAAGGTTAATTTTATTGAACCAGACTGCTGATGGGGTGGATGAACCAGCCTGGTGTTTGGTTCTTACTCGGGTCCCTCCGGTGTGGATGGATTTAAAGAGGTCACAGCAGAACGAGCTGGTGGGTCGAACACAGAACCTCCTTCGAGGTGACCTGAGCTTCAGTCCTGTGTGTGTAACATAACTGACCTCACATACATTTGGTTTAAGTGTCTAACAGTCCAGAAGTTATATTAAATGTCTGTCAGGAAGTTTTATTTTGAAAGTGTAACTGGACATTTTACAAGGTGTTTTTTTTAGTAAGTAAGAAAGTCATGTCGAGTTGAGTTCGATAAGAAAACCCGATGAAGGTCTCAGAACCGAAACGTTGTTGTCAATAAACTTAATTGGGGACAGTGTGTCTCCTGACTTGAGTAATTATATAAGTCTTAAGTCATTTATTCCAACCATTCAGTCACACACACAGATGGAACGTGCATCCTCAGATCGAACCACCGGCCTTCAGAGTATCGGACTCCTTGCTCTCCCTCCTGAGCTACAGCCAGTAAACATAAATGTGCAGTTTGTCTCAGCTTCTTCCTTTGTGTTCAGTTTAGTTCGTTTCTGCGTCTTCACCTTCACGATCTCGACTCGTAATCGTCGCCTTGCTAAAATAAGCCGAATCAAGGTCATTCCCTCTCTCTCTCTCTCTCTCTCTCTCTCTCTCTGCTCCGGCTCTTAACGCGACTCGGATTTGAAGTAGAGCAGAAATATGCTGCCGGTGTGAAGCAGTTCAGACTCGAGTCCTGACCCAGAAAGTGAAGCACACTCCTCTGGTCCCGATGCCAACGGCAACACGGTCACCGAGCAACCGCGCATAACAGACGGGAGATGGAGAAACCAGGTGCGATCGTTACCAGGAGAGGAAGCCAAGTGTCTTTTGTTTTTTATGAGGATTATCGTTATTTATGTGTTACTTCAAGATGAAGTGTGATTTATCGTTAGCGGTGATGCTTCCCGACATCTGATAAATGCAGCGTGGCTTGTTTGCTGTTCCTGTATCTGTATCTGTGTGTGTGTCATCTGGTATTTAAACAGCAGAGGATTAAAATCTGGCAGCTGTGTGTTTCTTAATTTAACCTCTGGGCTCTGCAGATGCTGAGCACGGACTTGCAGGAATCGGCTCCGGCAGCAGAATCACTTCACGTAGTTCAGTCCTGCTGGCCGGACGCCACATTAACCAGCTGTAACAAACTATGTGAACAATGTGATCCGGCTCCGACTATCAAACAAGCATGAAGTCTATTTCTGCCGTCACACACACTCCATCCATCTCCACCTGTCCGCTCGGTTACACTCGCACATTTTTCAACAGGTCGGCTCAACTTCAGAATGCAGCTGTTTCATCATGCAGTCTTTTTTTAAAAATTATTATCATCATTGCCCGTCTGAATGTGAGCTCTCCTGCGGGCGCAGAGAAAAATTGGAGCATGAATTTAAGGAATTTGGTGATTTCCTCCGAACGCTTTGAATCACCACCACCACATGTGACCATGAGGAGAGAAGCCGAGAGGCAGGAAATGCTCATCCAAAATTAAACACAAACAAAAACACGAGTGATCGATCAGACGCCGAGGAGTTAAAAGAGAGATTACAGGACGAAAGAGTTAAACTTTAAACGAGAAGCTGCACAGTCGAATTCAATCCTGAACATGTGTGAGTGTTTAATATCCTGACCCGGCCTCTCCTCCGGTAGTTGAGATGTTTAAAGGAGGTTTGAGGTCTCACACACATGTTGGATGTTCTGACTCCCTGTTTAAGGGAAAAACAAAACAGACGTCCAGTGTTTATACTGAGAGAGAGGGAGTGCAGGAAAAAGAGAAATGGAGCAGAAACAGAGAGAGGACTTCGATTTTGTACAGAGAGGAGGAGAAACGTGGAAGAACGTGAGGAATATATTAACCCTTTTTTCACTGATCAGTGACCCACTGAGATCAGGGTTTGTGTGCAGTCGGGGCGTGTAAAACTCTGCTTTTACACCCGGGTCGGTTCACCCAGATCCAAACGTCAGACGGACCTGGGTGAACGAGCTAAACTCTGCCGCGCAATGTGATGACGCATTATCAACATCTGGCGGTGGCTCATAAATAAAGAAGGAATCTGGTCTGTGAAGGACAGTTTCTTACTGGACACTATGAAAGATGCTCAAATACCTGGATCACCATCCGAGCCAGCTAAGTTCTGGTTTACTGCCCGGCTACCTTGTATGGGGATAAAATAATTTAACCGAATCAAATGTTACTGGACTGGATGTCTCAAATCATGATGGTGAAATGAGTCATTTTGTGGTGGTTGTAATTTATCCACCATTTTCCAGATGGCTCTGTTGTTGCTTTCGCTTCTATTATAATTGTTTCTGGCACATTCGTAACAAGAAACATGCTGTCAGTGATGTACAATGTGACGCTTAAGATATAAAATCCCAGACAGGCTGTCCGGCCTGCGGGAAGTGGGAGTTGGGTCACTAGTTGATTTTTTGGCGGGTTGACGAGTCGATTACTGAGTGCAGTAGATTTCCGCTGCTCAAGGATGAAAATATATGATTATTACTCCATGGAAATGAAATCAAAGTTCATATGTGTCTTACCTACCAGTTTATAACAGTTATTATCGAGAGGGGGACAGGGAAAAGAACAAAACAGATCATTTCTAACTGCACTCGGTAATCGACTCGTCAGGGCTTCCCCACAGCAGGAAGCTGCAGCAGGAGAGTGGTGAGTTGTGTTCACTTTTCAGAGGAAATCCAGCTAAACTAGCAGATGTTTGATGCCTCAAACTATGTGGTGGGACTCTACTTGTACTGTTGCTGAAGTTTGGTGCTGTTCTGAGCATCATTTGTGGGTTTTTGATGGCGGTTTCTTGCTGGAGGCGTATCCTGCAGCGTATTGTTATCGTGAGGTCTTTTCTGGGGTCGATAAAGCTACGTAAGCTAGCGGTAGGAAAACTTGATCTCTGGAGGGGGGGTCTTAGTCGGTGTCACTGTGTGTTTGACCATGGATTAAATTTACCCCGGAATATCCCTTTAAGTGACAAATCCTGGTGTCTTAATGATCTTATCATAAGTCTTAGAGGACTGAGACTTTGGTTTATTATAACATTGCTGATTTTCAGGAAGCTTGGATGGAGGATGAATCTCTTGACTCTGAGTCTATCACTTTCTTTGACATTTTGAGACAGGGTGTAATATTTGATTAATGTAATTTAATACAATAACCAACATAAACTATGACCAAGCTTACAGAAATGACATCTGGTAGCGTTGGTGTGAATATATTTGTCTTATCCTTAAAAACGTTCACGTCTCTCTGAAGTCTGCTGTTTCCAAAACCTCTGTTCATGTCTTTTCTTTCCACTCATGATTCACTCCACTTTCTAGGCTTGTCTCCTCTAAATATTCCCTTAACGATATAAAAAAAAAAAAGTCTGCTGTTTTCATTCAAACTGGCCTCAGACCAGCTGATTCCACAGGTGATTAATTAGCTGCTTGTCTGGCCGGAGGTGTGCAGATCTCAGGCTGCAGCTGCTGCAGTTGTTCGCCTGGAATAAAGGGAAAAAAAAGTCGCAGGTTCTCGTTTTCGCTGTGATTGAAAATTGACCGAGAAGCAACGGAGAACATGTTATAAAGAAGAAGATAAATACTGTGAGGAACGTGTTGTAATAATAACAAGGTTCCACTGACGAACGGAACGTAAAATAAATAATGTCTGGAATGTGATTCGAACGTGAAATGAGGGAGGCGCATTCCTCAAGTGATGAACAATCCGGGGGGGGGGGTGAGGATGGATAGTGTGTGTGTGTGTGTGTGTGTGTGTGTGTGTGTGTGTGTGTGTGTCTAGTGTGTAAAGGGTCGTCTTGAGAAAAGCTGAGATCTGGTCTTAAAAAATTAGCCTTGACCTGCAAGTGATTTAAGGGGTCCCATGTGGTGAGGAGGTGGGAGGTGTTGGGGCGTCTGTGTGTGTGTGTGTGTGTGTGTGTGTGTGTGTGTGTGTGTGTGTGTGTGTGTGTGTGTGTGTGTCTGGCTGTAGCATGCAGCAGACCTTCACAAGGGGCCTGTAGATCATCTGCGGTGGCAAGGACACACACAAGTACACACATCTGCACACACAAAGGAGCACGTCGACCACTCAAATGTTTACGCTCACACACACACACATACACACACACACACACACACACACACACACACACAGTTTAGTACATGAGGAATTGATTGGCTCCCCTCCTCTCGGGGTGTGGTGGTGTCACATAGTGAATGTGGTCTCGTTGGTAATCACTCTCCTTCAGTTCGGTCTCATTAGCCTCGGTTCTTTCGTTCGCCTGGTCTTGCCTCTGTAATGATCAGTTCCTGCTCTCAGTCGCTGTGGGGCCGCAGCCATCAAACCCACGCTTTTTGTGTGTGTGTGTGTGTGTGTGTGTGTGTGCGTGCGTGTGTGTGTGACTCAAATTGATAGCTCAAGAGGCCTGGGAAACCCTGGAAAATCATCTGGCCTCACGCGAGAAACACTGGAACAAACCGACTCTTTCTCAACTCACTCATAACGATCGACATCAGCGACCCGTCCTCGCCAGAAAAAACGACAGCACTGGTTTGCTGTTTAAGTTGTCGGTGGTTTGACAGTCGCCTCACAGTCTCAGGTGACACTCACACCTGACTCCGTCACATCACCTGCTGCGTTTCATCGTCTCATCCATCTTCATGAATGTCACGTTCCCTTAACTGCCTCTAAATCATCGACCTGCGGTGCTTTAGAAAGAAAAACTGTGAACCTGTTTCCTCCGCTGATGCCGTGTTACTGTCCTATTAATATTCATAACGACGACGACTGACTCGTGAACAAACAAATAACAAACGCAGAGAACTCGTTCTGCTCATTATTACCACAAAGACCCAAGACGACTTGGCATAATTACTAAAATGCTCCAAGTTCAGATGGATCTGAAATGACAGATTTTATCAAAACACAGTTGTTGTCTGTAGTTAATCTAAAGATCATGTAAACACAAAACATCCTCATATTCGCTACAAAACTACTGTAAACGCCTGTGTGTGTGTGTGTGTGTGTGTTCATGTTCCCAATATAGGAAACAGCTTCAGTTTGTGTTTATGTTTGATGAAACACGACAAAAACAAGCGAGAGGAACATTCTGTATGTACATCCTCAGTCTCCTGGGTCCAGAGTGTGTGTGTGTGTGTGTGTGTGTGTGTGTGTGTGTGTGTGTGTGTGTGTGTGTGTGTGTGTGAGTGTGTGTTTCTGAACTCTTTCTGTCTGTTGGAAACATGTTTTATGTTATCTCGTGTGCCTCTTCCCATCTGTCCTCTTGCTTTTGGTTCGTCTCCCTCGCCTTTGTGTTTTTTTCCTCCTCCCGTCCTCTCTTCTCTCTTCTCTCTTCTCTCTCTCCGGCTCACAGATCATCTGTGACCATGAAACGGCAGCTTTAAATTACTCTGAACGCTCCTCGGAGACTCTGCTCAATTTCCAAGTAAACAAAACCCGCAGAACATCTTTTATCTTATTACGAGCGGCAAACGAACAAATCTCTCTCTGCGGAGAGTCGTACCAGCGAGGTCGGTCGTCGTAAATCGTTGGATCAAAAAGATTAGAGAGAAAACAGAAATAATCTGATTAAAACGTTTGTTGATCAGGGATTAAGTTCATGCCAGAATCAAAAGTGCGTACACCAACAAAAACAAAAAAACAAGCCAGATGTGTTAAAGAACTAAAAGTGAGAGGAATAATGTGTATTTCTGATTTTTGGATGTGGCGGACTGTCCCTTTAAGTTGTTTTTCCTGCAGTTTCAGATCGTCTCTGACACTCGTCACCTCTGGCCCCCCCCCCCACACACAGCCGACACGTGATTGGCTCATTTCAGAGAGGTCAGAGGTCGCCGATGACCTCACGTCCCCCGAGGGTGAAGAACTATGCCGTTCTGTAATGAGGTGCGCTCACACACACACACACACACACACACACACACACACACACATTCCAAACACAGTGGCCATTCCTGAATGTATTTGTGTTCAGCAGCTGGTCACTCTCAACAAACCCCAAACATTTTTATTCCAACAAATCGAATCTTTGACCAACAACTTGTCCTTGATGATGATGATCAGACCTGAAAATTAAACCCTCTGTTGCTCTACGTTCATCTGAACATCGATAATGTGATGAAGCGCCTCCTCCAACCTTGCCGGGGCCAAGAAAGAGTGCAGAGCGCCCACGTTAGTAAAAAAAAATAAAACTGGACTTTGCGGGTCAAACGTGCCTCGTGTGAGCTCGTCTCCCCCCCTCAACTTTATGATCCCTGGAGTTTTTCTTGCGTCAGGGTTCGGGCCGCTGGACCGGAGAGAAGAAAAATTCTGGCATTTATTACAATTTTTGTCCAAGTAAACTAGATTATAAAAACATTTTGTAAGAGGACGGGCTTTCTGTAAACACTGACGTGACGGGTGTGGACAGAATTTCCTCCTTGGTCGTCCACATCGCTGTTGCATCGCGGCCTTCTGTTTATCTTTCTTCCTGAGCTGTTCTGGCTACGCCTTGACGCTGAAAACCTCGTAGTGAAGTTTTGAATTGAGACATCAGAGGGTCAAAGGTCGAGGACGACGGCACGATCATGGTATAAATAGTATGAATATAATCACACCTGACAGAGTCGCTGTGGTATTCAGTGGCTGCTGGACAAAACAAACATCTTACGGCATTTTGATTTATCACCGCTGATAACACATCGCCGTGGTATGACGAGGTTTTGTTTTCAGGTCATCTGATCGATTGTTGTTGTAAGAGAGTGAATTAGCTCCGCAGCTCTGTTAACACCAGCTTTCAACATTCTGCTCTGTCCAAATGTTTAGATTTAGTTTGGAGAGGAGAGACGAGGACGGGCGTGTTGGAAAAGACAGAAGACACAAACGACTTCGGGGGGGGGGAAGATGTGATGTGAGGATGTTCGGGGAGTCTTTATCATAACAGGCACAACAAACCCGATCGCCAGAACAAATGTTGGTATTATACGTATCTGTAAAACCATGTTCATGTTTTTTTTTTTAGCTTTTTCAGTCTTGTGTTCTGCCTGTTCTGTTCTGATTAGATTCAGGAAAAGATCATGATCACAAACACAGCTGGCCAGAGTCCCAACATCTCCGTTAGAAATGTCAAACTTTGTTTTTTTGGAGCTGTTTTTCATGCATTATTGAAATAAAATATATTTTTTACAGGCACAGAAAAATCTGTTTCTCTCAGACACAGTGTGTTCAAACGCTCTTTCCTTCAACGTTCACACAGTTTGCGTATTTTGTGTATGTGAAAAATACCCTGACGTATACCACGCTGGCAAGAACTGGCCCAGAATGCATTGCAACTGTTCAGACTGAGTGACGGCTATCACCACTTTTCATACTTATTTCGACACTAACTTCACTTCTGAGAATATTTTATGTGATAAAATTGTTGTCAAATTGTTGAGCCAACTGCAGCCAACTAGATTTCCTATTACTGTATCACATTTGTTCCGTTAAAGTACCATTATTCAAGTTAAGATTTGCTTTTACATCACTTGAAGGTAGGGAAGTATATTCTGGGTTTTTTGGCCCAATATTCTAACACAAAGCGTCAGTAACTTCCTCCAGAACGGACTTTCCTTTCTTTAATTTGGTTGAAAGTATCTAACATTTAACTTAATGCAGCAGGTATGAATTAAAGCTGACCTCAACATAATACCACTGAGAAGAGAGTGAGTTATTTGAATGAATAAACAACCTCAAAAATCACTTCTTTCCATTTGCTGTTTGCAGCCAGTAAGTGATTTTTCCTCAAAGTCTTCAGGAACGAGTACAACTGTAGAGTAGGTTCAAAAAAACCCAAAAAGACCTATGAGTAAAGTTGAAAAGGGAGACAGAGGAGGACAGACAGTGTTCACTTCTTCCACAGGAAATAAGAAAAAAAAAAAAAAAAAGGTGTAGGTTGAAGGAAAAGGAGAGAGAGAGAAAGTGTCGGAGGAGTCGTCCTCCTCTGCAGCTGTCGCTTCTCCGGCTCCTCATTTTTCACATCGTCTCCTCTTCCCACTTTTTTTTCCATTTTCTCAGATTTCTTTATCTCTCCTGCTTCCATCACTTTATTTGCCCCCCCCTCTCTCCTCCGCCCCCGCGGTGTGTTGTGTTATGTGGTGATATCCAGGTTTCCTGTGTGTTTAGGCCGAGCCGGAGCGAAGATTAAAAGCCTCTAAAGTAACCGAATCCCTTAAATCTGTTGACATGAACTCTTCACTCACGGCGCACATCTCTGTTTTTCCTGAGGAGATACAAACATCTGGGCTCTTCTCTCTCTCTCTCTCCGACACACACACACACACACACACACACACACACACACACACACAGTCCTCAAATGATACAAACATCTGGACCTTCCAACACACACATGCACAAACACTTAGATGTTCACACACACTTCAGCTGAAGATGAAAAACATCTGCCGACTCCGACACACTCGTACAGACAGATACAGCGACCGTCCACATCTGTGTGTTCTGGCACGTCGACCATCGTGATCCTTATCTGATTACGGTCATCAATAAACAGCTGAGAGTGCAGTTATGCGAGCTATGTCCACCGAAAAAATGTCGGCACCCCAGATGCAGATTACACACTTCAGGCTGTTTATGTTTATCAGACTTCCATCACACAGACACTCAGAGATTCAGTGAGAACTGAAGTGTTGAGAAATCGCAGGAAAGGAATCTCCCGACCTCGACGCAACTCGCTGAGGTTCACAGACGTAAAAAAAAAAAAAAAAAAAAAAAAGCAGAAATAAGAAACGAGTCACTCACTTTTCTGTTGAGTTTCGTCCGACGGAAACATCCGAGCTGTGAGGTCGTCGGCGGGTCCGCAGGCCGTCACTTCATCTTCACGTGACGCTCTGAAACAACAAGAAGTGACAACTTGTTGGTTTCTGCTGTTCAAAAAAAGACACGGAAAACCACATTTATACGTCGAGTCGAGTCAGTTTATCATCGGTCCTGATCGTACAAACAGTCAGTACGATAAGAACGACACAGCGAGCCGACGGAAGCACATGAACAGGCTCGTTTGTCTTGCAACAAACAACAAACCATCATGAAGCCAACAGGAGAACAGGTGTGTAAATCACCAAGTCTCATCACGATATGATATCATATCGACTCTCTGGACAACGATACGATATTTGCCGATATCACAAAGTCTGATGTGATTGAGGAGCCTGCGATCGATATGAGATGTTGTCCCATTTAACACAATCAGTTACATTTATATCAACTCACAAAAAGCAACAAAAATCAGATTTAACAGTTTTATTACTGGACTCTTCAGTGGGAATATTGTTTTACCAGTGGTTCCAAGAAAGAAAGCGGTGAACCAAGATGAGCGACAGATCAGGGATCAAGCATCAGAACAAACCACCGAAGTGAAATGACAGCAGCGACAATCAGGCCGACACAATAATAGAAACAGGAAGTGAGCGCAGACGTGAGTCGGTGTCGTCTTCAGTGGACGTGGACGTTGTGTGTCTCTCTGCACGTGATTTTTCTCAATCTTGAAGCTCATTCGTGATTTATTTATTTCTCTCTGTGGTCTTTTTTAAAAAAATTTCCACGGCAGAGAGGAGAGAAAGAGCGAATCCCCCATTTTTATTCCTCTCTTCATCCATCTCTCATCCGTCTCTGTGTGTGTTTTTGTCTCTGTAGACAAAAGACAGATACGAGACATCGCTGTGCATCGACGAGTCTCTGCAAATACGTCTCTCTTTCTCTCTCTCGGTCTGTTTCCTGATCTCTCTCTCTCTCTCTCTCTCTCTCTCTCTCTCTTCTCCACTCTGAGATGTGAGGAGGAAACAGAGAGGAAGAGGAGGATGATGAGAGAAAACTTCTGGGTTTGTAATCACGGCAACTCTCCGCGGTCGCCTCGTCCATTAGGCTGCTGTCAACACCACTTAAACTGAGCAGCAAACAGGCTGTACCACACACACACACACACACACACACACACACAGATATATATATAGCATAGCTGTACAGACGCACACTTTTACAGACGTTTCTCCAGAGCTCTTGAACATAACTCACTGTGTTGTGCTTGACAAACATCCTGGAACCAAACCTGACGTTTTTACATATCTTCCAGTCGCTGTCTGACTACCGCAGCGCTCTGACAACTCTTCTGAGACGACTCTGCTCTGATGAATGACCGTCTGAAGCGTCTGCCGGTTTCTTCTGCCCGCGTGCTGCAAGACCTCTTGCAGCCTGTTGATCTAATAAGTTAATATATTCAGCAGAAACCTGGACGAGAAGATGCTCACAGCAGATGTGTTATACGAGACCCAGAGGTTCTGATGCAGCACATCGCGCAGATTCATCTCGACTACCGGGTGGACGTTTGTTAAAAATCTAAAGCTGAAATATGTCAACGATTTTCTGATGACGTGGCCGAGTCCACGCGTTCCAAACGATATCGGTACAGACGAGCGTTCTCAGCCCAGTTCTGTCCGAACTAACTGATGCTTGATGTGCATGTGGTCGTGTAAACAGGAAGCAGATTGTCTATAAAATGTCATAGACTTCTTATATAGTAACATATAGTCCTCTAATGTTCACTCTTGATGATGCTGTTTGATATATAAGCTCATCAGACCCAGATAGAAAGCGAACGTTGGTGTCAAGGTTTCCAAAAAATCTCTAAAAACTGAGTTTCTGGATGTCTTCATCCTTGGACAATCTGTCCAAATGTTTTCAGGGGCAGAGGCAGCGCCTTGTTGTCGGATGTCGCTGGTTCTATTCCCCTGGTCTGCATGTCGAAGTGCTGAACCCCAAACTGCTGCTGATGTATGGCAGCATTTCACAGTATTTAAACATCAGTTAGGCCTGTTTTATAAGATTGAAATCAGGCTAAAATATATTAATTTTAGTCTTTTTTCTGTAAATCTCTAACTCAACATGATGCCAATTCTTCTCTGTGGCAACGTCTTTTCTTGTCAGACACTGATCAGCTGATCAACCTGTCTGTTGCTGTGTCTCAATCCAGCGTCTGCATCCTTCTGAGGAGCATCTGAAGGCCAATTACGTCACAACGCAGCGCGAAGGATGTCCCAATTTAAAGGCTCCTCCGAATGCTCCTCCTTTTCCCTCTTTTTGGAGGACGCACCGCTACGATCCTTCGTGGCCTCACATATCCCAAGATTCTTTGTGTGCTCGAAAAAGGGGAAAGAAAGAGAGAAAAATGGCGACATGGCGTGGCGTAGATCGTCACTTTCATGGGCCTGGGCGTCAGAAATCTTGACCTCTGATCACTGGAACTTTTTTGATGACTCCAAAGGGTTTTCATTAGTGGCACAATGGACTCAACAGCACGTCTCTGAGGCGTCTGTGTATGTTTTAACCTCCTCCGTCTGATGGATTCAGCAGGAGATGAGGACGGATGCACTTTGCACGTCTTTATGGAGCCTCGGGGTCTTCCAGCTGTTACAACTTTAAAATACTGCCTGAAAGTTACTTAAAGGATCTGATGAGATCTCCAGTTAAAATAAACTTTTTTTTTTTTTAGCAATTTCTTACTTAAGAATCCAGCAGTTATAGCTGTATATTGTTAAAATACTCTCTTGCAGCTGCCCCATTATTTAACACTTCTGTCTCTTTATTTAAGCAGAGTCTCTCAGGATCCCTCTGCACAGGCTGCAGTGGATTCAGATCAGCTCAGGTGTTGCAGGTGCTCCTAATTAACGAGCCCTTTGTAAAAGGCTTAAGAGAGGTGAGGAGCGGCACGCCTCGAGGTGAGCTGTGCCGCAGACCTCAGTTTAACAGAGAATCAGCCAGAAGCTCTGCTGCTCTTTCTGATCCTGATCCAGGTTTTAGTAGATTTTTGACCAGCAGAAAAGGGGGTAATAGGTAGGAAATGTCCCCTAAACAGGAAGCTGTGCAGTTTACATCTCCTGTTTGAGTGCAGTAAACAGAGGGGCCACGATGTTCAGACACAAATAGAGACATCAGGTGCTCACAGTACGGAACGTTGTAACTGATCGTGTTGCTTTTAAAAGCTGCATTTAAAGTGTGAGAAAAGGCAAAAGATGAAACAAGTCCGTAAACTTATCGTGTGTCCGTCCACCTGCTGCATTACGGTGAATTTATTCTGTCCTTTGGTTTTCTGTTTTGAAATTCTCAGGCTTCACACATGCGCACACACACACACACACACACACACACACACACACACACACACACACACACACACACACGAAAACAAGAATAAAGATCACAGTGAGAACCAGTCGGTGTGTGTGTTGTATTTGATACCCTGTGGCCCTGTAGGGAGTCGGGCCAGCGGGTTCAAATCCAGCAAAGAACAACTTCTCCACACACACACACGCGCACACACACACACACACACTCTACTATCACTTCTCACACTCTGGATGTTGATGCGTTCGGTCTCGGAGCAGCAGCAGCGATCTGAAGCTGGTGTCTGTTTGGCTTGTTAGAGTCGAATGAGATCTCATTCATACGTTCTCATTTGTCTCTTTCTCTCCAGGAAATCAGTCAATAACAGTGCTGAATTATTAAAACAGCAGATTTTATTCAAAGAGCTGCAGTTTCTCTCTGGGTAAACGTCGATCAGGTGATCATCTCGTTACGCAGCAACGCACCACACACCGAATCACTGCTGCAGCCAAGTACTCCGCCTGATGTCTGACGTGGTCGAATGCCCCGACGAACATGACAAAGATTTGTTGACCCGTCCTCCAAAATTCACCACATCCCAATCTGATCAAGCATTATGGGATGTGCCCGAACAAGTCCCACGCATGGAGACGCCACCTTGCAAGAGATGGGACACAAATGATCCCCTGTCAGACGTTGCAGGACGCCATCAGACGTCCTGTTTCCACGTCTGGACGAGCCAGAACCCAGTGTGATCCGCAGCAGATTGGACTCTGTAGACCTGCTAGACTGTTATGTTGTTATGTTTACATGGTGAACTTGTCCCATGCAAACATCCGCCACCAAGTGGAAATACATCTTAATTCTTCCGGTCGTGTTAAGTATGCAGGCAAACATCGGGAGAAACACAACTCACAGTCACGACGAGTAAGTCATTCGTTTTTCTTCGTTGCAACCTGCAATTTATGGGAGAAAAGGGTCAAAGTGTTTCTCTTCCTCGTGTCATCTAAATATTAGCGACATTTTAGCCACAACTGTCACACTGTTTTAGATTTCTGACCTGATAATCATTAAATTATACAATCCACAGCAAGTCAGCACCTTAAATTATTTGCCTGAAGTGCCTGTGGACGCTTCGGCTCGCAGCGGGGATTCACACAAAAAGTCACTGATGACAGTCAGACTGCCGCTCCCAGATAATCACCTCCATGCTGCACATGGAGGTGATTATCCAACTACACTGTGTGCTTTACATTCAGACCTGCACTATAACATCCACCCGCCTTCCCTTTCGCTTCCTTTAACCCCCTTTCTCTCTCTCTCGCTCTGTATAATGTTGCTTTCATTCCTGCTTTTCGCTCCGATGACCCAGTTATGGCTGTGCACAAGTGTAACCGGATATCTGAAAAATGAGCAGAGAGCATATATGTGGCACAGCATGCGGGGGGGCTCTGCAAAGACAAGACGCCCTGTGGATCAGCAGGGGAAGGTTTTGGAAAAATCTGGGTCCTGCCAGGACCGCAGGGGGGGCTGAGTCGAACGTATGCACTCATAACACTGTAGAGGCACTGCGCGTAAAAAACACCAGTCGGCTGCCGTCAGATTCGAGCCTTAAAAAGGTCTCCTCTCTCGTATAATTTACATCATTGCACTTTGTGTGATTTTGCAACTTCTTCGTATTGTTTTAAGGCCACTTGGACGAGGAGGATGAAGATTTATTATCGCGTTTTTTTTCACTCGGCATAACTCAACCTGATGGGAGAAGTTCAGGCTGAATGCCTGAAACTGAACAGTGGAGCCACGTTCGGTACACGCAGGAAGACTTTCGCCCGTGTTTTCCTTTCGCATGATTGACTTTGCTTGGCATAATGTCGGCCATTGAAAGGGCCCTGTGGGGTGAGCTCAGCCAATCTGGAATTCCACCCAAGTGTGAAATGGAAATTCTTGTTCTGCCTCCCGAGGCCGTGAGCATTTGACTCTGACAAATGACAGTTGTTGGGGGGGGGGGGGGCGTCCCGACTCAGCGAGGTGCTCGGACGGTCAGCGTGAAAACGCGCCCCAAAGACAAAGCGATTGTGATTCATTGCGGTTCCCTTTCTCCTCAAACGAACCGGGACTCTCCTTGAAAACCCCGTTTCAGTGGGAGCTCAAACACGCCTGACTTCTTGCACCTGGCACTCAAACAAATGCAGCAGCGGTCCGGCATCACGACGAGAAGCTCCTGAGCTCCTTGCTGGTTCTGACACGGTGAAGTGGTTCTCCTGAAAATCACATACATCGCTCTGCTGGAGGTGTTGAGACTACAAAAAAACACTCAGAGTGGTGGTTCTTCCCTCTCAAATGATCTTCGGCTGAACACAATCAATGGGAGAAACATGCTAGGAGCCAACATATCTACATTTTGTGACTTAACCTCAGATTTTTTCCCCCTCAAAATGATTGATGGTGCTGATGATATGGGTTTCCAGTGACCTGAGAGGCCCAAACACATACAAAAAGCTTAATTTTCAGATTATCCCTGCGTACGTGTCTCTGTAAACCTGCTCGGTTTGTTCAGTTTGGGAGTGTTTGTGTTATATTCTGTATGTCCGGCCGACACACTGGACTTTATCTTGTATCAGTGCTGAGCAGGGAGAAGCTCCAGGGCTCGTACAGGGGGACCAGGCCGCATGCTGAGAAGTGATAAAAACACAAACATGCAGATATTTAGAGCTCAGTGTTGATGTTGGACGGTGAGGTGGATTCCACAGAACGTACATCTCGTCTGTATCGTGTGGGCTCATGAAAAAGCTTTCAAAGTCAATAAAGTCTTTTAAAAAAATGAATCTAAAATCAACATCAGTCTCTGATTTTTGCTTGAAGCAGCTGTATTCAGCACTTTTATACTGACAATGTATAATATGATGATGTGAAAGGTTTAATCATCGGCTGAATTTACAGCGAGTTTCAGCTCTTTGTTTATCTGCCACGACTTTTCTGTTTTGAGCCGCGTGTTCTGTGGAGGCAGGAAGCTGTTTTCAGAGAAAAACAGACAACACTTCCTGCTAACAAGCTGACGGCCGACAGAATCAGAGAGAGACTTAGCTGATTAACAGAGTGGAGCATTTAGCAGCTAAAGAGACAGATCATACAGAGCGTGAATCCTGAACTTCATCACTCGACACCGAGAAAACTACGAGTTAATGTCGCTCTGGATGTCAGTTTACAGGGTGACTGCATCTGGTTTGTGCGCCGAACACACCCCTGCTTAACACGAGTCTGACCTTTGACCTCTGGGTGGTTGCCAGTGTTGAGCGGCGGAGTGTTGCAGCGTCAATGTGTTTGTGTCACACTGAGACTCGTGGGGCCTGTAGATCAGCGTGGAGCCTGGATGAACCCTCCAGAGTTTGACCCCAAAGAGAGGACTGAAGTGTGTGTGTGTGTGTGTGTGTGTGTGTTGTATGAGACACTTTTACCAACCCTGTTTATGTTTACATGTATGTATGTTCTGTATACTGATTATTCAGCTGCTCACTGGATCTGATATTCAGCATTTTCACTGTCAATAAAATAAATGTAATGGAGTAAAAAGTTCAGTGTTTGTATTTATCAATCTATATGATTAATCGAACCATAATATATGTAAAGTCACGGGACTTTTGATACTTCAGTATATTCACGGCCATAACATCGATACTGGGGTTCATTAAATATCTGATACATTAGGAGGGATAATAATAAAGATAATAATTTATTAGTCCCAAAATAGGGAGATTAGCGATATTACAGCAGCAGAAAGGGCAGCAGCAATGGAGAGCATCAAGAGGTGCCGTTCAGCTCAGTTGGTAGAATTGTTTCCTAATTATTACGTTTGACTCACAACACAGTTTTCACATTTGAAATTGCTTAACTTTTCAAATTATTGGCCTACATTTGGAGGAGAAGGCTGAAAAAGTGGCGTGACGCTTCCTGTGACGTCCACTGGTAGATGGTAGATGGAAAGCTGTTGTTTATCTCTCCTTCTCTCGTCCATCTTATCTGGTTATTTTGCTATTTTTGGAGGCTAATCTCAGGCGTCCAGACACACAGAAGCACCAGCTTTTCAAACCTGTGTTACAAAAATAGTTTCACTTGTAACAGACAGGTGTGTAACTGAGAATGTAACTATACGTTCAGAGTCATAGATTATCTAATGTTTGTGTCTCTTACTTTATTTTTATGGCTTACAAAAGTCAGTTAAAACCCATTTTTGTCAGGAAGGCAGGATCTTACTTTCTGAAGACTTTCTGAAACAGATGAAACTCACATAATTTGTGGCTCATTTGCGGTTACATGTTTGCAGAATCAATTAAGCTAACGCACTCTGTGTGTTAGTCATTTCTCCTCCAGGTTTATTACAGCAATAACAGCCGAAGCGCTGCTCTGTACTGGGAAACACAAAGCTGTACCTTGTTCAGCATTATGCCCATAATAAGCTCTCATGGGAGCTGAACAGCTGCTACCAAAGTGTGTGTGTGTGTGTGTGTGTGTGCGCTGCTGTAAAAGTTTTCTGTGAATTAAAAATAAGTAAAATAAATGACTGCTGCAGCTTTATGGTTTATAAACAAGCTTCCATTCCAGTCTGACGCGTCTCGGCGGGCTTTATAGAGGCGACGCTGCGAAAGCGTAACTATCCAGAAATCGTCTAAACCTCTAAAACGGAGAGGAGTTTCATGTATATTTTAGAGGTTTATTTATAGTCTGAAAAACATATTTTGGCTGGTGAATTAGTGTAAGTGTCCAGCCAGACGCTGGCGACCGAATTTCATAATGAGTTCTCCTGCACTTGAGTTTGTTCTGTAGTTAATCTTCGATAAAGAGGCCGAGCTCCGTGTTGTGAGAGGACGGTGATTCACTGGATGAGCTTAAAACAATATTTTCTCTCTCTGCAGAGACACAAGAGGGACACGAGAGTTTAAAGGTTCCCAGCTTGTAAAAAAACTGACAGTTTTGGGATGGTGGCCGACACCGTCAGACAATCACAAAGCGCGTATTGACGAGTTGGGAATATCACCTTTAAGGGTGAGTGACAAAACGTCAGGGATGGAAGAGGAGCTGACAAACTCACTGAGTTACTTACTAATGCTATCAACACGCTTACGAGTCCTTCATGGAAGAAACTTTGTAGAGATAAATCATAGTAGACGACTGCGAGCTGACAACTACAGCTCACTGTTCAAAGTGACAAAGGTGAATATTTTTAATACTTTCCAGCTGTTCATAGCAACAAAAAACAGGTGTTTTAAGCCAAAACACAAACTTCTCTGAGCTCTAACCAAGTGTTTTTTTTTTTGTGGCTAAACTCTAACCAGGCAACAAACACGGCTTCATCTCCACGTAAAATAAAATCGGTATGAAAAGAAATGTCAGTCAAACAGTTATTTACATGAAACCATCTCTGAAATGTCTCTCTGGTGATGCTTTTTACAAGCTCACAGACACAAACGGAGAACAAGGTTGAGTGATACAGCTGCAACTTTGAACAGTTCACTGCATTTTATAGACTTTATTAGTAACAGTCGCAAAAGAATACAGTACTCACAGTTAACGTTTCTGTAAAACCAGCGACACGTTCACATTCGTACGTGTCGTGTCACATTCAGACTGCGTGTTTATGACGGGAGGTCCGAGGGATGCTGGTGAAGTTGCAGCTGGGTTTGTTGCGATCAAAAACTGGTGTTTTAATCCGAAACATGGATCTTTTTCTAACCCTGCCCAGGTGATTCTCGTGCCTTTTGACTAAACAAATCATAAGCGCAGCATCGTCACAGCATAACAGTGAAATTTGGACCTAAAGAAAAAGTTGGAAAAGGTGAAAGGTGCAATGCCAACGTTTATTCCAGCGACTGGGTTCTCTGACACTTCATAGACTTATCTTTTAATTTAAATTACTTTTTATTTGGACGCATCGTCACCAACTGTTTCAAACTGCTGGCGAACAAAAGCGCGAGACTGTGTGAAAGAGACTTTCCCTCAACGTGAGTAAACGATGGGACTGTGGGTCGTAAACAGAGAGCTGAGTTTTCAGACTTTTACTACATTCTTGCTTTATTGGGCAGCGCAGCGAAGTGACGGGGGGGGGCCGGACACATCTGAGTGGCTGTGAACAGTTAAAAATCCACAATGAGCCAAGTGTGAGTCCGACTGCTCAGGAAGCCCTAAATCTAATAGAAGACACATTAAAATTGACTTTCAGGGTCGTTTCCAGAGGCTCTTAATTTGAAAATATGACGGTGAGGCCCAGACAACTGGAGCAAATTGAGGTCAGGGTTTACATTTTAGATGGTGAGCTCTAAACCTCAGTGAACAATAACTGTTCCTGACTGTTTCCACGGGTGTGTGAACGTGTCAGCAGGCAGGCTGACCCGGACCAGTCGACAGACCAGTTGAGCTGAGTGAACCAGTAAGGGAGTGGGCAGCTTTCTTCTGTTAAAGCTCCTGAGAGTCCCGATACAAAAGTCTCTTTATGTATTCTGATACAAAAAAAAGAAAAGAAAAGATGACTGTGTCTGTCTTCACTCCCACTTAAAAAACTAAAAGCATATTTTCTAACCGCTTCAGACGTAGAACAATGGAAACGTTTCCTTTCCAAAATGAAAATCTGATATCCACATTTGAGAAAGCGATCAGCCGCCCTCCTCCTCCTCACTGCAATAATCTGTCATTAATATAAAGCGCATTTAGAAATCTTAAACTCTGCCAACGGCAACATGAAACCCTCAAAGTACTCTTCATCGTTTTAATTATCATTAACTGACGGCGATCATGCAGAGCCGTCAAATGTCATTTTGAATTAACCGACGGTTTGGTTTCTGACGTCAAAGAGTTTCTTAACAAACAGAAGTTTGTAGTCGATAGTTTGACAGTTCAGATGAGTCACTTATTTGGCTTTTTGGCGCCGAGTTTGATGAGAAGATTGAGACGTCTGATTGCTGAACGTGAAGCGTCAGCCAGGAGTCTGAGTGGAGATTGGAAACCGCTCGCCTGCCTCCATCCAAAGGTAACAGAATCGGCCTCGCAGCGCCTCTAAAACTCATTAATTAACCTGTTTTATCATAAAACCGACGTGTAAAATTGACACCTTGTGGTTTTATTGGACTCCGGGAGAAGAGGTGACTCCTGGCGCACGAACCCAAATAAAACCGCGAGCTGCTGTTTTAAACGTTTTTCGATGTTTGCGCGGATAAAAATAACGGAGATGAAAAGAGTTGATTAGTGAGGAGCTGCTGCTGGTGGACGATTCTGTGGGCTCGATGTTTCTCCCTGAAGCTAACCGTCTGCTGGCTGCAGCGATGATTTAATGGATGGTATCAATCTTTTCGTCAAACCCTCTGCAAGAAAGCGAATACAGCATGTGACTGTTTCACCTTAAAATCACAGATCTGCTCGTTCTCTGTTCGCTCCGGCTCCTAACGCTCTGCAGTACATTCACCTCTCAGCCCGGAGAGAAAGAAATCTGCATTTTGTTTTAATTTCAGCTCAAACTGGAGCCTGGCATCCAGAATAACTGAGCAGACAAAATTGTGTTTTCTTAAGAGAAATGATTTATTCTAAACGTCTGGCATCTTCGGAGGCAAAATTGAAGCAGGATGGAGCGAGAGAGAGATGACGCGACACTCCGTCCCAAAATCCTCCTGCTCGCTCCCACAGTCAGGTGTGATTGTCTCTGGTTCCAGTTATGTCAGCTCGGCGTTTCTGTGCTGAGCTGTGTGCAACGATTGTGTAAAACCTGGCAAAACACTTGGCAGGCACGTTAACTTCAAGACTTGAGATTGAAGATTTGTGCATCAGAAGCGGCCAGGAATATACATTTCTACATTATGTTGCTTTAAGGTACCTCTACTTCCTCCTTCTTGTTTCTGGTCATTCACAAATGAAAATTCTGTCTCGTTTTTATCACCCCATGAAACAAAACAAACCCAAAACATCCATTTATTCAGTTCATTATGAAAGAGAAACTTGAGGAAATGATCAAACAAAACGCTGGAGGTCGTCCCCGAGCTTCCCCCTGATGATTTCCCCCTGAAAACAGGAAATGAGTTTTGCTTGACTACGGAGAATATTTGTTCTGGGGCTTTTACAAGTATTTTAACTGCACTGAAAGCGAAAACCAAAGCGGATGATCTGTTGTATTTTTGTAACCTGCCACCAGCCGGATCATCCCGAGAGGAAACAACAGGTAAAAGAAGATAAGACGTCTGCTGAGATCATCACGATGTTTCAGTAATAAACAGTTTTCCAGGAGATAAAACAGGAGCTCTGTGCGGATCCACGGATCGTCGTTCTGGCCCGACCCGCTCCGAACGCCTCCACGAATGTTCCTGGAAAGAATTCAGCGTGTCGCCGTGCTGCAGTTCGTCAGTGTCAGCACTTCCATCACATCACATCTGCTCCTCTGGACCGCTTCCCTCGATTGTCATTCCATTTTTTTTTTTTTTTATTTGTTAACAAATAAATAAAGCTTTTATGAGACTTTGCTTCTGCCAGAAATGAGTTCTTTAAACGATCCCATCTTGTTAAAAAAAAAAAAAAAAGAAAAGAAAAAGAAAAGTTTGTCACGTTGGAGCAGCGGAGTGGATTCTTCTGTCGGCTCATCATTCCTCCAGAGAGCTCACAGACCTGCAGGCCGCCGCGACGCGTGAGAAGTGTGTCTGTTTGTGTGTCTGTGGCTGCGTGTCGAGGTTGAGTGGTCAGTGGATGATGTCATGTGACTAATTGGAAGCAGCACGTGTGTGTGTGTGCTTGTGTGTGTGTGTGTGTGTTTGTTTAATGATAATACATGGAGGCGAAGGGATCAGGTAACAGAGCCGCTTCGCTGACAGGATGAGCTTGTTTCTATAAATCACTGAGGCTTTAAATCTACACACACACACACACACACACACACACACACACACACACACACACACACACACAAACACACACACACACACACACACACAGGTAGATGCACTTAAGGTTTGACACCAATAAACAGACATTAAACTTCACACACACACACAGTCCACATTAATCAGTACGAACACACACTCAGCCTGCAGTGTTGTGACTCGACATGAACACAGAGAGAAGATATATCAGTTTAATCATGTAGATATAACTCATCCTCTTAATGCAGGACCTTCACAGTGTTACGCTCCAGAGAAAAGGATCAATTCACCCAAATCAAAACGAGAAAAGCCATAAAATCTCCCCCCAAAATACTTTCCACCAGTTAATCTAAAACTTTCTATAACTCTAAAACTAAAACTCTAAAAACTTCATCAGGAAATGTGTAAACATTCATTATTTAACAGACTTTAACTTCTCCTCCTCGCTGAGGTCTCATAACTCGACAAAGTGATTGATTAACACGTGATTAGTTTGTGTCGTACGGCGACTCAACACATTTCTCTGACAAACATCAGCGAGGAAGTCTGCTGAAAAACGAGTCCTTTCAGCGGGAGTCTTGTTTGTTTACAGCAATTATTCTAACGTGTCTGAATTAACGGGGTGGTGATTTATAATTTGAGGTTAAGAAGCGACACAGAGAAAACTTCACAGAGCAGCGGTTCTGTTAGCACAGCATCAAGGTCCAGAGTCTAAACCCCGTCTGGGACCGGGCCTTTCTGTTTTGGGGTCTGCAAAATCTGCCAGTTTCCTCCAAGACGTCTATTTTCTGCTCCACACCAGCATTTTTACATCCACTCCTCGGAGACCTCGGCCTCAATAACAGATAAAAATGACCGTTTCTTTTTCATCCCTTTTTTTTTTCAGCTGGCAAACTGAACTGCGATTGGCTTTGCTGACCTTTTTAAAAGAAGCGATGACAGAGAAATTTAGATTGGACAGAAAATTGAGTTAACATTGCTGCCAAACGGTCGGCTGCGACTGCAGCTACAGACAGCTGGTGAGTCTGCAGCCGGCTACGCGCTTCTTGTTATTAGTAGCCGGTAAAGTTGCCAAATGGCATAAAAAACGAAAATGAGTCACATCAGTGGATGTTTGTGAGGAAACCCGGGGGGATTTTTCAACAAAGGCTGTGGACATTTCCAAGCGGATTTTGTGGCGTCAAGTCGGACCACCTCCGTCTGTGATCGTAGTGACCAAAACAGGTATTTTAAGCCAAACCAAGATGTTTTCTGAACCTAAAAAGTGCATAAACTGAAGCAGATCGCTGGCTCAGTGTTGTGACGAGAGAGAAGTCACGCCTCTTCCAGTTTCCCCCATCGGACCTTTTTCGTTTGGACATTGAGATATGATGTGTAGATAGTAGAAAGCAATAGAGTATAACAGATAAAGATTATATAATATCATCTAACACCAACATGGCCGCCTCCTCGACACCGAAAACGTACAAAAAAAATATGAAAATGACCTTAAATCTGCTCATATTGACACCTGCAGTCATGTGAAGGACAGTTTGTCAGCTGTGTTGCCATATATTTCATTAGTTTTATGACAAAGTTCAACTTTATTGAGTCGGAAAATGAACTTGTAAATTGACAAAACATCACATGTGTGACTCAAAAGTTATTCGTCTCTCTTTTTTCACAGTCGTACAAAGTTTTCCAAAAAGAAGGTCTGATGAGGGAAAGAGGAAGGAGCGTGACTTCGGCTCCCTATAGAAGATTCAACCTAAACAAACATAAAGTTACGACAGAAAGAAAAAGTTAATTTACCTGAATTCTTTATTGACATTTAAACTGAGCGATCAGGGAAACTTTTTGTGGTGACAGAAAGTCCTCGTACTCTTCACAGCTTTTTTTTTTTTTTAATCAGTTTGCAAGTGCTCCATGTTTTCCCTGTGCACACTCCTGACATTTTGAGATTTATTGCACTCTGGACATTGTTTTGAAAGTGTAAAATTTCAGTTTAAGGGTGAGAAAAAGCACAAAGTCGCTGTGGGGTGAGCGCTGAAACGAAAAGAAGAGATGTGCTTTGACGTTTAGAGTCCGACCTCCTCCGACGCTGCTCATTTCAGTTGCATTCAGGAGGATTTATTCATGTGACACTCCAGGAAAGAAAAACTGATTATTACAAAAGGGATTATGTGGAAAATACCAAGCTGGTATTGTGTTTTTGTAGAGTACGAAGAGTACGGAGAACAAATAACATCCAATAAAAACGCCTTTTGATTATGTTTTATGAGACTGAAGCCGCCGCGCCATCCGTCCTTTCAGAGGCAGTTACACACTTCATTACACACTCTGTATTGTCTCAACAAACACACACACACACACACACACCCTGCAGTCAGTGTGTGTGTCACAGTGACAATGAAAAGCTTGAACAAACATCTGCAGCGAGCGCACGCTTCATTTGACCACAAAGACTAAAATCTATTAATCTCATCAGGGCCGCGTTCACTTGTTGGACGTCTGCATCCTCAACGCTGATGAACCCATTGTTAGGAAGTCTGAACCACTCAGAACGAGACGAGCGGACCTGGAACAGGTTCACACTTTACTGAACACAAGACACACACACACATGCACACACACTCTGCTCAGCGACAAGTGTGAGTGTTTAATTCAACCACAATTGAACCACTGACCTCCTGCTGAGTCCATGTAATGACCCACGGACACCCCACTGTGACCAGGACACACACACACACACACACACACAGAGTTTGGACTGGGTTTGAACTCAGGGAACCTCGAACTGCAGCACGAGGGGACTAAAACAGAGAAAACAGAGAGACAGAACGAAACAGAAGAGATGTAGAGGAGGAGAGGGAGGGAGAGAGGAGAGAGGAGGAGGGAAGGAGGGAAGGAGGGAGGGAGGAGAGAGGAGGAGGGTGAGCAGCAGATCCTGACCCGACTTGTTGTGTTGATGTTTTCTCTGGCAGCTCGTCTGTTTGAGCTGCACTCACTGAGGGGGTTCATGAGAAACTGATGCTCATCTGACTCTGAGAGCAAAACCTCCATCTGACAGGGGGGAGAGAGGAGAGGAGAGGGGAGGAGAGGAGGAGAGGAGAGGAGAGGAGAGGAGAGGAGGAGAGGAGAGGAGAGGAGAGGAGAGGAGAGGAGAGGAGTGGAGGACAGAGGAGGAGAGGAAAGGAGAGGAGAGGAAACAAGAGAGGAAAGAAAACAAAAGAGGAAATAAAAGAGGAAACAAGAGAGGAAATAAAAGTGCAAACAAGAGAGGAAACAAAGCAGGAAACAAGTGAGGAAACAAAAGAGGAAACAAGAGAGGAAAGGAAACAAGAGAGGAAACAAGAGAGTTAAGGAAACAAGAGAGGAGAGGAAACAAGTGAGGAAAAAATAGAGGAAAAGGAAACAAAAGAGGAAAGGAAACAAGAGAGGAAACAAATTAAGAAAAACAAGACAGGAAATATGTGAGGAAACAAAAGAGGGAACTAGAGACTAGAGGAAACAAAAGAGGAGAGCAAATAAGAGAGGGAACAAGACAGGAAAGGAAACAAGAGAGGAAACAAAATAAGAGAGGAAACAAGACAGGAAATATGTGAGGAAACAAAAGAGGAAACTAGAGAATAGAGGAAACAAAAGAGGAGAGGAAACAATAGAGGAGAGCAAATAAGAGAGGGAACGAGAGAGGAAAAGAAACAAGAGAGGAAACAAAATAAGAGAGGAAACCAAACAGGAACAAAATAAGAGAGGAAACAAGACAGGAAACAAAACAGGAAACAAGAGAGGAGAGGAAACAAAAGAGTGGGGTAGAGTACAGTAGAGGAGAAAAGAGTAAATAAGGGAGAGGAAACAAAATAAGAGAGGAAAGAAGACAGGAAACAAGTGAGGAAACAAGAGAGAAGAGGAGGAAGAGACAAACAGCTGAGAGAAAAGATTACGTTAAGGAAAGTCATGAAAAACGAGAAACATGATTTGTTTGGGAATGTTTTCAGTGTGGATTCTAGATATGGAAGGACAAAGACTTCAGACAAAGACAGAAGAGGGGATCCCCGACAGCTGAGCAGTGGGATAAAACTCAACTCAACAGCCAACGTCTGTAACAGAAACAGAAACAAAAGTCCGTCTCTGCAGCCGAACGTCCGCCCAAAGCAGGGAAACAAACAAACACTCGTCAGGATATATCGCTCACGCTGAAGAGACGTCAGCCTGGGGTTGGAAACACGGTCGGCGGCGCAGGAGAAATCTGATCACAGACCACTCTCTTGTAAATGCGGGTTTAAGTGTAATCAGGTTATTGTAGTTTATGTAAAACACGAGGAACGCGAAATACGAGGAAAAGACGAAGGAGGCAGCTGTTTTGAATCTGCGCTCCATGTCGATTACAACACAAGTGTCTAAATCAGACAGTGGTTGGGTGGATTGAATGGATGAAAACCTGAAGAGACCCAGCGAATCTCTAAAACTGAGCCACAAACTGAGTTCAGCCAAAGTTCGTACGAGCAGAATCAGTGTTTTCCGCTGTTTTTCTTCGGAAATGAAACTTAAGATCTGAAAATAAAGAGTAACGACACCAGAAAGAGAGAGACGATCTCATGTTATTCAGCGATAACGGCGGACGGGTTAGGAAGCTCGAGGTCAAGATCTAGTTTCTCTTCTGCACGTGCTGGATCCAGTTAATGATCATGAATATGTAGTGTCTGATTAGACTTTCAAAATAAAGCGTGCTGACAAAAAACACTACAAACACACCGATACAGCAGCCTGGTTTCATATCGCAGCGCTTGTCGTCCAGTCGACTTTCCCTCCGAAGAGCGCAACTCGCTTCCCGTTTGCGACAAAGAGTCATGAGTGATTTGTCTTTGAGTTACGATCTGTGTTGTGGGAAACGTTACGACTTAGTTCTACATTTCAAGCAATCTGATATTTGAGTTTTTCTTAAAAGTAATCTGCTACCGGAAAAGATTTGTGCCTGAACAAAACATAAATGCAACCAGCTGACAAGGTAAAAACAGTCCAAAAGTCATAATATGTCACACCAAATTAGCTTTATTTTGAAACTCTAACCGGATGTTTTATGTTATATATTAGCACAATTTGCACACTAGAGGGTCAGTAGAGCGACTGAGCTGCTGTGTTTGAGCGAGAATGTGTTGCAGTTTATTTCGGTTTAGGTTCAAATAAATATCTGATAATTCAGCGTTGACCTCTGTTGTCCACATGGGACTTGGACGACTTCTCCTGCTCTTTGTTTATACCACTACATCAGCTGTGGGCGAACCTTCAACCAAACTCAGACTCAATCCACATCACTGTCAGGATGTCTGTTCCTCCCCAGATGTCCTGACAAAAGCTCCACAACTTGCCACAACCGTCCTGCTCCGATTCAAAGCTTCACGTTGAGGATTTCTTCCTGAATCTTGGGAAAAAAACACCATCCAGTCATTCTGATCCAGCTTCTAAATACAGAAACTTCCAAACACTGTTGATTTTCTCAGGTTCTTCAATCCAACTTTAAAGAAAACCTCCCTCTCGAACACGAGGTAATTATTCTGATTTTAAGAAACGTTTTTTCTAGACCACCAAACCCAGAGGACACAGGGTCAGACGCCCCCCTCAGGGCAGCCACCTTCTCTAAAACCCTAAACCAAACGTTCACTTCACATTTCTGATCAACGCCTCAATAAACACTGATCAACAAACACGATTCGTAATGATCCATCGGCTCATTAAAACTCACCTGACTGGATGAAGAACCGGTTATTCCCAACTGTCACTGTGAGTCCAGCGCACCGAGCTGCCTCCGCGGACGAGTCATATCCAACACTGCCGGGGTGTGTGTGTGTGAGTGTGAGTGTGTGTGTGTGTGTGTGTGTGTGTGTGTGTTGGTGGGTTTGGCAGCTGCCTGCTCGCTCCTGATAGCATTCAGTCCTGCAGCAGCAGCAGCAGCAGAGAGTTTCACAACAACGTCAGAGGAGAGTCTAGAAACCACGGCGGTGAATTGAGTTCCCCCTCTTCTCTTCTTCTTCCTCCTCCTCCTCCTCCTCCTCTCTCTCTCTCTGTCACACTCTTTAGTTCCCAGCTCTGCCTCTTCGTCCTCTCCTCTCCCTCAGCTTCGTCTCCACTCCCTCTCTCGTGTTTCTCTCCTCCTCTTTCAGCACTTCCCACTCTGATAATCTGCTGTTTTCTCATCTGTCAGCTTCAATTAACGTCGTGTGGCATTTCTCCTTCCCTCCGTCTCCTCCTTCTTCACCTCCTTGTATCCTCTCTTGATTATTTAACTTCTATCTGCTCTGTTTCTCCTTTGCTTTCCATTCTTGGTGTTTTTCTCATGTTCCTTCCTTTCTTTCTCAGCACTTTCTCTATTTTTTTATCTCTATTTCTTCTCCTTCATCCCCAGCTCCTCCTTTTTCCTCTCTGTTTTTTCTTGTCCTTTCTGAAATCAAACTCCTCTCTTTCTCTCTTTTTTTTTTTTCTCTCTTCTCTCTCATGGGGATACTCTCTGTTTCACAACAACTGTCCTCCAGTTCTCTTAAACATGTCTTTCAGTCTCTCTTTCACTTTTCTTACTTTCTCCATGTTCTTTCTGAATTTCAGAGTAAATGTTTCAGGAGCCCCCTTTCTCCTCCTCCTCCTTCTCTCTCTTTTGTCCTCCCCTTCCCCCCTTTTTCTCTCCCTCCCTCTCTGCCTGGCGAGTATCATGTTTGGCTTTAAACTGAAGAACTTGGCTCCAGCTTCGGACCACATACATCACCGACCCTGCAGCCTTACGTCCTGATTGATGGCCGCGTGATTTGTAGAAATAAACACTGCAGACTGAAAAGCAGAATCATCACGTCTGCAGGTTTGGATCTATATGTTTGGAAGATGTTGCTCGGATGAAACATGAGAGGCTGTAAACCTCTGAAACACATCACTGAAACATCAAAAAATACTGCTCATGTTCGCTGTGCATCAAAAAGGTTTTGACATGTAAATATTTGTAGGTCAAAGTTGTCAGAAGTTTGACAGAATCAACAGAAAATCAACACACTGTACATTAGTGATGCTAAATATAAACTTGTTTCTTTTCCGTTCGGGTGTCTTCAGAGTTTTCCAGCCCAGACGCCAAAACAGAAAGTTGTCAGTTTACGTTTCTGCAAACCAACGGATTCGTTCAGGCTCGAGCGCGTCTCGCGTGACGTACTGACACTTCTCTCAGCTCGGCGTTACGTGCACGTCGAGCTGAGTTTCAGGTCTGGAGACGGCGGGTTGCATCACAGCCGGGCGAGAAGGCAGCGAAGCCGCCGACAGACATTTCAACATTTGTTAGCATGAAACCAAATTATGTTTAATGAGACGTTCCAGCCATGTTTGTGGCAACCAAAGCAGATATTTCAAGCCAAAACTTTTTCTAACCCCAGCCAAGTGTCTCTTGTGCCAAAACATAACCAGACTATAAGTGCATAAGGACACTATAAGAACCAATAGAAAGCATAAAGTTGTGACATAAAGAGAAATAAAGTCTTATCTCTGGTTTGCAGAAATGTACATTGCTGACGTTTAGTTTGGGTTCTGAGATTTCTCAAATCAACTTCGGTAAATTTAAGAAAAAATGTTCTCTTACAACCTAGTCGTCACTGAACATGTCTGCAGGTTAAATGTATGTTAAATCGAGACTTTTTGTCGATAAAGATGGGTGTTTTAGGCCACAACGTGATCTTTTCCTGAGCCTAACAAAATGTTTTTTTGTTCCTTAAATTAATCAGAATTTAAGCTTAACATTCTCCAAAAATCATGCAATGAGATAGTGCTTAAGGTCGAGTTAGGTTTCAGCCTTAAAACCGCTCATAGAGTCGGGAAAAAAATCATGATTTGATGGAAAATATCCGCTTTGTTGGTCGTCAGATGGTCTCACACCACCACCCCTGGATGATAAACTCTCCTCATATACATGTAATGTGAACTACGTCACCTCATAAAGGTTGATAAAGTATGTACCAAACGTACAAAAGCAACATATCTGTGGTTTGCGGATGTCAAACTTATTTTGAGGCGACTGGACTCAGTCAGCAGTTTACCTGAACATGATGAATGTAATCCGTCTGTCACATTAACATGATCCGACTGTTGAGAGCAGCTGGACTTTGAGACGACACCGTTCAGTAAACCGCTCGCCTGTGACGCTGCTGTAAATCAGTCTGTGTGATTTGTGTTTTTTTTTTTGGTGTTGTTGTTGTTGTTGGTGGTGTTTTTCTTCTCCGTCGTTGTCGCGGCCACATCAGAGTCACACACAAATACTCGTGAGCAGAAAGCAAGAAGTATGCAGGGTTTGTTTAAAAGCAGCTCTGCAGAGAGGATTTCCCATGATGCCGTGTGAAAACCTCACCAGACTGTACACACACTGACTGAAGTCTTTGAACTTGAAATTAATCCCCAAGCCGTCGTGTTCTTTGTGGAATCGAGTCGGGACGAGCTGTGATGTGGGGACGCTGACACCAGTTTTAAGGTTCACGAGGGACAGATTCATCTGGTCGCCTCCTAATGAGCCGAGGTCGTGCTTGAGGTCATTTTGTTTGGCAATTATCAAAAATCTGAAATTCTTAACAAGCGTCTGTGCAGTTTGAGGAAGGATTGAACATGTGATGTGGATCCAGGATTGTTTTTTTTATGAGAGAAACAATTTCGTGTGTGAATGTTTTCATGTGAACTTGTGTCTATATAGAGATATAGTACATGACCAAAAGTATGTGGACATTTGACTTACATCTACAAACACACCCACACAACATCTTAGATACACACATATTTCTTTGGAGACACCCTCACACGCACACACACACATACACACACACACACACACACAGAGCTAAAAATCCACATACCGCACACACCCACCCACACACCATCAGTTGGCTGCCAACACAGAAATATATACTGATATTTACTTCAGCTGGCACATTCATCCCATGAGTAAGCGCACACACACACACACACACACACACACACACACACACACACACACACACAAACACACACTCAGACACATGGCAGGCAGAGATAAGGAGGCAGAGACGAGAGCATCCTGTGTATCTGGAGGCCTCTGCTGCTCCACTCCCCCATCACACACTCACTGTAAACAGCTGACTGTGCAGCGTGTGTGTGTGTGTGTGTGTGTGTGTGTGTGTGTGTGTTACTCTTACATCTGTCTTTGTGAGGACCACTTTCAGTGTACTCGGGGACATTTTGAAAAGCGCCTCCTCGCTCGTTTGAAGGCTGTTTGAGGGTTTTAAGAGTCGAACATCAGAACATGTTTCAGGTTCCGGTCGGGCAAAACATTTAATCCCCTGATGATCCATGAAATCCACTCGCACTAATGACTAATTATAAACAGGAAATTAGTCTCAGAATAGAAGTGGTGGGTCATAATTTCCACAGCAACTAGTCACTTTGATATCTTGACTCGCAAGTTTGAACTCAAAGAGCCACATTACACAGAGTGAATGATCTTGGGCTGACACAATTATTTTCATTGCTTATTAATCTGTCGACCAATCAATCAGTGATTTGGTCCGTAAAATCTCAGAAATTTGTTGAGATTATATCCTCAAATCTCTGTCCTTGTCCACAGTGAAAACTTTAATCAGTTTAGTATCAAAGAGCCTGAAAGATACCCGAAAATATTCACATGTAAAAGGCTGGAATCAGAGAATCTTTACTTTTCTCTTCTTTAAACCAATTTATTGGTCATTAAAATAGTCAACGATTAATCTAATAGTTGAAAACAATTCGAATAATAATCATTGCGGCTTGAAAACCGACTGAATAACCTGCTGAGAATTCAAGAGAAAACTAAATATGCTAGGTTTTAAATACAAGTCAAACAAATATATTAAAAGTTTATGTATATACCTGTAGTATGATGATGGTATAATTATGATTCAAACTTGTTTTAATTGCAGTAAAATGAGCAGAACAATTCAGAGTTCTGTAGAAAAGACTTAAGACACTAAGAGTTTGAACTTGAAGTGTATTTTGGTCCTGAAACACGTTAAAGCTCCGAAAAACTAATAATGAAAACTCTAATCTTATCTGCAGCTCTCAGCCTCCTTCACAGCCGCCTGCAGGAAGAATGTGACGTGTGATTTATTACATTTTTCTGCTCTTTCTTCTCGTGTGTTTAAACTCTTTTTAACTGTTGAGCTGAACTGTGTTGAACTAAAACTTGAACTCCTCCTATTGTAGCATGATGCCCTCTGCTGTTAATATGGTGAAGAACAATTTGGCCCTTTTAGTTTTCCATGTCAAAGACTTTAAAGGTTGAACACTTTCTTTCCTGTCGTCACTGCAATTTATCATTCGAGTATTTTTAGTAGTGTGAGATGAAGAAAGCAAAAACTTCTCAATACCCAAAGCGGCCGAGGCAGATTCGACCACAGCTGATTGTTTCAGGGCAGAAGCCAGATTCATAATGTCACTGTTAACTGACAGAAATGTCTTAACGACGCCGCTGTGTGAGCAGAACAACAAAGAGAGAAAACATTCCTCTTCTCGGATCGTGTGTGTTGTTTTATTTGGACACCCGTCTGGGTTTTTAAAAAAATGTGTTTTCTGGAGCTTCGAGGAGCTTAAACGAAATCTCTCAAGCTCCATTCAAATACGACCGAACCGAAAGCAAACCGCACTGAAACTTTTCGCTTGGCGACGTCTCACCCTTGGATGAAGAGTGAAAACACATTTCATGTCTTGAACAGTTTCAGACTGTGAAATCGGTTCCCGATCTCCGAGCTCTCTGCAGGTCGGCGTTCAGGACTTCACAGGCGTTAATCTTTAATCTCACATCGCCGCTACTGTTGCAAATATGTTACAGCGTCCTCTGCGGCGGTGCCAGGGCGAGATGCCCAGCGCTCAGCAGATCAGCATCAGTTACTATGGCAACAGCCATGGACCAGACTGTGGAGCCAACATGGCTGCCAAAGGGGAACTGCAGCAGCCAAGCTGTGTCTGTCTGTGTGGCTTCACACACGAGCGACGATGCTGATGTTGGCACGCTCGTCCGTAACCTTCACGTCTTTGGGGGGAAACCCTGTTTTGTGCTCGATATGCAAAACTGCATGTTCTCTGCATATGAAAAACATTCATAAATCTTCTAGTTTATGTTATTTTACCTGACACAAAGACATATCCAGACACCTCGTGGTAAAATCAGAACAGTGCTTTACACAATATTCACCCACAAGGGCGTCTTAGTGATCAGCTTTTACTATTTACAAGCACACTAATAATAAAACCCAATCGCCAGAATAAATGTTGGCAATGTCCTTTTCTACAAACCACAGAGGGTGTTGAATCTTTACATTTCTTCCTTACTATCAGTTTTCACTTCTGTGATGTGACAAAGCTGCGCTTATCGCCCGGTCTGACTCGTTCAGGGTTTGGAAAATGTCTTGGTTCGTCTTGCAACACCGGGAGCTGTAGCCACAAATACAGTTGGAAACTGTTTCAGCACCTCATCAACTAATGTCTGGTTCAGTCACCACAAAACACAGCTGGAAATGACCCTGACATCCTGTTGAAATCTTTCCTGTGGTGTCATGCTTACAAATCTAGAACAGTGGTCTCTGGCTCTTGCTACATCATGTTTTGACAAGAAAATGTCCTTACTGGCCAGGATTACTGCTAACATGATTGCTAAAGCTCCACCTGGATCAGTTGTCTAGTTGGTGGCTAACTTGGTTTTGTTGCCACAAGCACGGCAAAACATTTCCCTGATATCTCATCAAAAATATCTTGACACCTTGTTGAAATGATCGTGCTTACGAATGTTGATACGCCGTCTCCACAGCGGTGTGTCGATTGGTCGCGCCATCACCATCCCCCCCCCATGTACAAACCAAAAAAAACTTGCCCAAATGTAATTTTTTTGGAACTGAGCCGAGCAATTCAGTGTTGCAAAAATGTGCTTCTATTATAATCTGTAAACAAAACACACATTCATCCTGTCTTGAGTGATCTTATCGAACAGGTCATGAAATTATTTACCACAGAAATAATGTGAATGCAATCAAAAGTCAAAACTAACTCTGCACATAAGCCCCGCTAGAGTCTGCAAGTTCAAATCCGGGCAGAGACTTAAAAATAACATCCGACATGTGCGGGCTGCTCGGAGCTCAGGCAGCTAACTAAAAATACATGCACTTTACTATGAGTGCACATGTTTAGCGTGTGAATGTGAACGTGAGACCTCATCCATGCAGTGTTTGCATGTCGGCGCCGTGTTCTACCTACAGCATATAAATAAACGGGCGGACTGCAGTCGCGACTCCTGCAGAGTTCGAGCTTCTTCTGCACCTGGATGAGCTGCGCGGGAGACGTAAATACATTTACAGCCTTCATTATTCTGTAATTCTCTGCGGGATTCCCTCTGATGCAGCAAAAGTGCCTCGATATATAAACCTAACAGCTATTAAGCTTTGAAAACTGCAATTCGTCTCTGATCGCTCCTGTTAATGGACACAGACGTTGAGGAACAATTGTCTACAGAAGCCCGCTGAGGCTCTCTCTCGCTCCTGAAATATCGCTAATGTGCTGCGAGACGCGACGTCAAAACTCAACTTAATCATCCTACACTTGGATTGTTTTCTCACGGTATCCTCAAGTCTGCTCCCAGACTCCACATATTTGTGTGTTAACCATGTGAGGGAGCCTCATCAGGTACTTTCAGCCTAAATCAGAGGTATTCACAGCTGACACCCATAAAAAAAAAAAAAAAACAACTTCATGGATTGTGAACCGAATCCCAGATTGTGGCTACAGCTGTATTCACGCACAGATTGGTTTACCACTGTTCACACCTCGTTCCTGTCCTCAGATTTGTGTAGGAAAGTCTCTTCTGATCGCGTCGCTGCTCGCGGCGTAATTGCAGCCTCATCAGGCGAAATCAGTCCTGCCTCGTTTGATCACAACATCATCAGCCCTGTCAATCACTTAGGGGGAAGACTCAGCGGTTACCCTGCTCTCTGAAGTGTGTGTTCTCTCATTTTCTGGAGGCATTTATCCATCAGAAAGTCGTACGGCGTCGTCATGTTGGGTTTTAGCGCGTTTGTCTGTGCGTTTCCCATGGACGCCAATAAAACTGGCACCATGCGTCCGACACCAAAGCGAGAGTCGGTGGCGTTGCGACCCTTCCTTCCTTCTTTAGATTCCTCGGTCGGTTTAGACCTTCAATGTGAGAGTCTTTTGTGAAGCCAAAATCAAAGAAGAGTTATTATTTTAACTTGCTAACATGGTGATGTTTATCCCAAGTATATAACGTACCTGAAGTTGCGTTTGTTACGTACTTATTTTAACCAGTGTCATGTCATTTTATGAGTCGTTGGCAGTCGAAATATTCAGTTGCTGTTTGGTTAAAAGCGTCACATCTGCACCGACATCTGAACCGAAGATCAAGTGGAAGCAGTGAAAGAAGTTTTTCCACTCTGGAGTTCTTGTTTCCTTCATGGTGGGAGAGCCGGGATTTCCACAACAAGGCTTCAGAGCGCCGCGACGGAAAAATTCAAAGCTAAACAAACATTAATTTTTCCATTCTTATGGAGTCATCAGTGACATTTATTTGCAAATGCAATTGTTTATTCAAGCGGTATCTGTCTCTGCTTTATCTATGCATTTATACAAATGTATCGGGTCTTAATTTGATCCGTTTATTGAACTTGAATCATTCATTACTCTCTTTTCTATATTGTCCACTTAATCATCTTTTAATGAACTGCCTCAGAACCATTTTGTAACTCTATCCGGGTCCATCAGCCACTTCGTGTTCGATACCGAGGGCAGTTTTTCTCGAAGCCGAGCAGAGAAACACAAGACGTTAATGGCTCCAAAGGTAAGAGGGAACGGAGAATGTGGCGGTGGGCGGCGGTTCACCACTGCAGGATAGATTATTAGTAAATGATGTGTGGTGTGCGTGCACGCATGTGATACTCGGCAGCCATGTGGGAAGAGGCGGCCAGTGAGTTCATGAGCCTCCCACCACCGCACACAACGCACCAAGATGCAGGAACGGATTCATATCGTGGTGTTTTTGTTTTTTTCTTTTCCTTTTTCCTCCGGTGTTGAGGTGGAGGTCACGAGGGGAGGCGGAAATACAAAAGGAAATCCACATTTAAATCTGGAAACAAAAAAAAAAAAAAAAGGAAAACTCCAGAAACACAAGATGTGAACGTGTTTGTTTTAGGGGGAAGAAAAAGACCCAAAAAGAAAAAAAAAAAAAGGAGAAAAAAAAAATAATCTGTTCCTCCTTTTCCAGCTCTCTCTCTCTCTCTGGGCTCGGGGCCAAAGCGAGGGGAGGAAGGAAGGAGGTAGAAGAAGAGGAGGAGGAGGAGGAGGAGGGAGTGAGAGCGGGAGAAAGCAGGCAGGATCTGTGGGGATTGCAGGGGTGCACGGAACAGATGCAGAATAATTTAACTCTTCCTCGGCCAGACGCGGTCGCGCTCGGTGAGGCTCAGCTCTGATTGGAAACACACTTCAAAAGCTTTGTTCCACACAAAGAGAGCAGCTCCGCGTATTCTCACCAAAACTGCTGCCTTCATCGCCTTGATTTGTCTTTCCCCTCCGAATGATAGCATCCAGTTTACGTTCCTTGATCTACAAAATGATCAACTCTGTAGATTAAATCATTTATATTGATCGAGGAACAAATGAATAGCAGCCATTTTGGGGGGTGAACGGTGCTTAAAGGTATGAATATATAACGTTAAGTCCAGAATAGAAAGAAACTCAGGCTGATTTGTGGTTTCAGGAAATATTGACATGCTTTATGTTAAAAAATTAAAACTAACTGAGGCGACTTTTGCTTCGCGTTATTCACACGAGTCTGACCACAAGTCTTTTCGCTCCAAACACCCAGAATGCCTTACTGTACATGCTGCAAGACAGCGAGCAGCAACTGATGCCAATGTTATGTGTGTCAGTGTCTTGTGTAGCTTTCTTCTGACTTAGCTCAGCACTCACCAGATACTCGGTTTCTCTCTGATATCCTGCAGTGTCTTTTCTCTGTACATTTATGAAGTGAAGAACATATCTCCTCCATTCAGCAGCCAGATAAATAAATCAGAATTACGTACGTTACGTTTCAGCAGCTTGGTTGAGAATCAAGAATGAAGAATCCCTGCTCTCTTCTCGACTTTGGGTGTTTATTCCAAGTTATTATTAAGTCCAGACAGCTAGTTTAAGGGCACAGAGGGTGGAAGGCTAACGAACAAAGATAATAATGACAATGATATAATAATAATTCAGCACCTACATTGCTTTTTGATAAGAAAAATGACACGGAGATCTCTCTTTCTACAATATTGGACTAAATAAGAGAACTAATTATCATACTAATAACTGCAGGACAATAACTCACTGTAAATACGTCACTTCTACACTTCCTTACTGTGCAGTCTAGTGTGTAGTATGATGGTAGATCAGTTTTGGATCTTGATAAGTGTGTTGAGTGTCTGATCGTCTAAAACATTCAGTAAAAGATGGTCTGCAGTGGGTGTTCAGTATGAGCGAAGTATCGCAAAGACGAGCGAAGATTTTTTCGGCATTCTCAGCGAGAAGATAGTCAAACTTCAGTCGAGGCAACAATATGTTAATGTGAGGGAGTTCTGAATCACAATGTGTCTGTTCAGCTCCGTCTGAAACCTTTAATAAATGATGGGCTGCAGCGGTTTGTTCCAGTGTGACTGAGTGATAGCTGCAGGACGAGGAGCCTCTTACTGAACACATGAACATGAGAGAGCAGCGCAGCGGTTTGATATTCACGTCCACATTCAGCTCCAACAGAAACAGAAGATTTTTATTTTTTTTATTTTTTTACATGCGTGATGCAGCGCTGCTCTCATCTCTCCGCCCCCCCAGAGGAGCGACATCACTTAGGAAATGCAGGATAGACACAGTCAGGTAAACATCTACAATGGCTGGCGCTCTAATTATGTATGCATGGCTGCCCGTCTGCCTGAAACATTTTGCTGCAATGTGACTGCACCTTCACAGCATTTAACAGCTTGATTTAAAATCCTGCCAAGTAGATCTCACCCTTAATTTCTGTGCAGATAATCAAGAATCCAGCGTCTTAACTTGGATACACTGAGATTTTTTATGTTCTGCAGCAACGAGGCTGTAAACAGGATTTTTAAATCCGTCACTGTTTCTGCAGGATGCACACTGACTCAGATTTTCCAGCTGTCATGAAATCTGTCAACAAAACCGTCTCACAAGTGGAGATCATCAGAGTTCAGTCCCGTGTCTTTGTTGTGTGTTTACGTTGCGTGTGCGAGGGGAAGTTGTTGACACTGGCCGTCCATCATCCGGCGGAGGAGATCTGTTGCACATGGCGTAGTTTTTAACCATCAGTGATGTTTATTTCGGTGCTTTATTTACACTCGGACACATGATAAACATGGTGCACCGCAATTATTCCAACTTGTATCGACTTCAGTCGTCGGGTCCCGCGAAGGCTTTTTGTAGGAAATGCAAGAGACAAATGACTCTTCAAAATGTTTTCAGCAGCATTATACACGGCAAATCAAATGATAAGATCGAGACAAAACATATCAACATTTCTCAGTTCTGCAGCTTTATATATATTTATATATATACTGCGGTCGAGTGCATTGATTCATCATCTGTCTCATAAAACTAACTGATCACATACTTGACTTGAAGTTTAACGAATGACTGTTTGACACCTGACTGTAACCAGCACAGAAAAAAGAGAAGTTAAGTTGTGTTTAAGATGCAGAACAGAGGAAGTGCTGAGTCACACTGATAACACTCTGAGTGCTAAACTGTGGAGATGATCGAAAGTCTGACAAAATACTGAGTGCTGAAGGCTTCACAGCCATGTGGGCGGGACTGTAAGTCACGCTGAGTCTGATTGGACGAGTGAAAGTTCAATTTACTGGAAGCAAGAAGAAAAGGAAACTGTCGAGACCGAAGTCTTAAAGTGAAACTCTCACCAAAATACAACCAAAAAAGCATTTTTTTGTAAATGTGTATGAGTCAAACCTTCGTATAAAAGCATTATTACGATGAAAGAGGGACTTTTAAGATTTACCTTATTTTTGTTTTCGGGTCAAACTCATTTTCAGTGGGAGTGCTGAGGGCACTTTTACGCTAGCATCAACATTTCTATTTTTAAAACACTAAGAAGGCTCAACACAACATGAAACTTTGGCGAGATTCTTTAAAAATAGAAAAAAAATGAAATGAATAAAAAATGAATGAAAAATGAAACAGGCCGCTTAACTGTCAGCAGCCACGCAAAGCTTATTAGCCGATCAGGCAGTGTTAGCCTTCAGCTGTCTACGGGCTCAAAATGTGTTTGTTCAAGAGGAATTTACAGAAAACAAGGTCATGGACTGTTGAGGAGACGTTTTCAACTTCCAACACAATTGCCTGGATTAATGTTGCTGATGTAGCTTTCTGCAAACCATGAAACTTTACATTTCTTTAGGTCTGATTTGCCATTTTAAGTGGCGACAAAGCTGCGCTAATTGTCTGATCGGCACATAAACCATTTGGTTAAGGTTAGAGAAAAAAAATCTGATTTTCACTTAAAATACCTGCTTATGTCTCCGTGAACACAGCTGGAAAATGTCCTGAACTTTCCTCTGGTTTAACTATTTACGTCTTGAAGTGGTTTCTAGCTTGACCGCCATCTTGTGCAAATTTCAATCAATCCATCGTTTGCAAAATCATAAAATGCCAACGTCTTACTCTGGTGACCAGGTATCTCCAAAAAGCAAGTGAACTACACAGCAATTACAAATAGAAGATGTCTCAACCATTCAAATATCACTTGAAGTTAGACTGTTGCCCTCAGTAAAATGTTCTTTTGAAAATCAGTCACAACAAACTTTGGACACGTTTTACTCATCAGATCATCGACGCTGTTTAGTTTCGGTATTATGCCTGTTTTTTGTTTTTCCCTGAGAGTAAAAAGTAAAAAGCTGCTGCAAATCACATCTTTCTTTTCAGGAATTTTTAAGTTCTGTCTTCAATTAGCAAACCACGGATTTCCCACATGCATATTAACTAAGGTTCTGCAGAACACATGGACTCTTTCAGAACCACTTTGCTCCACAACAGTGAGACACGTTCACGCCAGAGAGCGTCGACTGCAGTGAGATCTAACTGAAAAGCACACTCAAAGGAAGACGACAGATATTATACTTCAACCTTTCCAAACCTCAACATGGTGCCTTAAGAAATGGCAAAAGGTTTAAAGGTAAAGACAGACGGACGTAAGACAGATCGCGATGACATAATGTATTGATGTCTAATGATCAGGTATTAATAATAACTCAATCAAAATAGCGGTCCTTTCGCTGATGGTCTTGTTTGCTGTCACTTTAAGATGGAAAATAAACGTAACAGCTTGAAAAATACTGACTCCTGCTGCAGCAACGAACATTTCTCTTGCACTACTGAGGTCTCTTAAGTAATATTCTCGAGGCGTCATTATAAGAACATTTAAAGTCTCCGTATGCACCTGTGACTTGTTACTCATTATTAGACCCCGGAGGGTTCACTGAGCAGAACAGGCAGAGCGGGTCGGATCCTCATCTCCTCCAGCTGAATGTCAAAGTGTCCTTGAGCGAGATGCTGAACCTCCGGACTGCTCCTGCTGAGCAGGTCGGCGCCTTTCATCACCGTACGAATGTGTGTTTGAATCCGTGAATATAACAAGTGTTGTGAGGCGCTTTGAGCGGTCTGTAGACTGGAAGAACATTATGAAAATGCAAGTTGTAATTTACATCTGTACTCTGGAGTTACATGTCAGTGAACAATGTGGATGATCCTGAAATGTTCTCTTCCTTCAGCTACTCCTTGTTTTCTGGTTAAGTGCCGAACATCATGATATTGGACGCTCTGTGTGCGTATTCTTGACATTTTCACACACGATAATCACGCAATGCAGAGCAAAGCTACAGATGACAGACATCTCTGCGATAGAATCTCTGCTGTGGTTATCTTTCTTTCATCACAAAAGTCAAACTAATTTGCATCATTACTCTGGGAACACACATTGTCTGATTGTGTTATTCTTTGAAATGTCTGTATAATGAAATCTGGCCAAACATTTTTTTTTTTTTTGCTAATGAGGCCTCTCAGATCTGCAGCAGCTTATAAACTCAGATCTTAACGCCGAGCAGACTGTGTGAATCAAAAGATGGATGCGAGCCTTTGAAAACTGGAGCTTTATTATGTTTTCACAATATTAACAATTAGGGTAATAGTGTTTCTGTAAGTACTCGTGAAAACACAGAGTTAACAAAGTGCATATAAATGTGAAATCATGAAAACATATTAAATCAAGGGGGATAAAAAAAAACAACCCAGAAAGCCTTTATTGAGCCCTGGAAAAAAAAAATGTGTTTACACTGCTGACAAACCAGCAGGACAGCTGCTGGAGACTTGAGATATTTCTGCATACAGTGTGATATTTTTATCACATTTTTCTTTGTCTATTTACTCTCAAATTGGCACCAAGTGACAAACATGCTTGTTGGACTCATTTGAATCTGAATCTAACTTGATTTATTGCTTGGCATCATCATCTTTACCTCGCGAGAGATTATATTTTGGGGTTATATTTTGAGTAACTGACCTTTTTTAATATCAGTTTACGGTATTTTACCAATTGATTTTCAAAATGTGCATTCAGTAATTTGTCTTGAACTGTCAAACCAGACATATGTGGACTCTTTTCAGATTCATATAAATGTTTTTTAAAAGAGAGAAGTTACACTTTCTCCATTTTTTTCTTTCCTTGAGTGTTTTATATGTTCTTTAAAAAGGTCATTAGCCGCTCCAACCGAAGCTCTTCTGTCCCACAGGAAACGCTGCTCCTGAAACGTCTCCTCAGCTGTCCTGTCGATATACGACGCTGTGACATCACATGACGTCACCATGTCACACGTTCATTTCAAAATGTATGCCTGGTGGCTAGTTTGGCACGGCTGCTCTGTTGTTGTTAGCGATGCTGAGTCAGGCGTGTGTGGGCTGACCAATCAGAGCAGACTGGGGATTCAGGAGTGTGTGTGTGTGTGTGTGTGTGTGTGTGTGTGGGTGCATTATGTCTTCAGTATATGTCCGTAAATGCTCGTGAGTGTATGTAGATGCATGTAATGTTGTGTAAACAGGTGAGCTTCGATGGATCGCCAGCAGAAGACAGATGAAAAGGAGTGATCAGCCTGGAGGCCACCAGCACAGCCCGAGGCTACAGACTTCCACATCTAAAATAATAATGAAATTGTGCCATTGAAATTATTTCTGCTTTATTGGATTATTTCCTTACCCGCCTGAAGGGATATTTGTTCTAATTAGCACACAAACCATGACCTTTAGTTCTGATAAAGCTCAAAGACGGGCGCAGGTGTAGCTGAGGGTAAACACAGGTACTGCAAATCTGTATATACAGCGTCACAACTCACCGTCGCAAGAGAAAACACTACAACAAGCTTAGTGAAGGTTTGAAAGGTCACACGTTTGATCCTGTCACTGCAGTTTGTCCTGCAAACACGTCGTGAGGAGACACACGGAGCGTCGACCTGCCTCACGGCTCGTCAGCTGCACGCCTCACATGTCGATGAACACGCGTATGTTTATTGATAAACCTGGTTGTAACCGCCTCTAAACAGTCGTGACAATGTATTCTCAATTTACTGCAGTTCATTTCTCATCATACGCAACAGAGATTCATCACCATGCTTATTCGTAAAGATGCATGTAATCTTAAAACATGCTTCATGTTTGTTAGTGCAAAACATTGGATTTTTAGAAAGCATCTCTCGCATAAATCAGCCGATTCAAAGAGGAAGAGTCCATCGATCCATCAAACCAACGTCATCAGGAGACGTTGGGAGGTGACGTTAAAGGTGAAGTTCAACCCAACACAAAACTTCAGTCATTATCGCTTCACTTCCATGCTGATGGTAAATCAGGTGAAGCTTCTTCGTCCACAAGACATTTCCGGAGCTTCACAGCAAAACATCAACGCAGTGTTCGCCTAAACAACTGAGGTAGCTGAAAACAGACGTGACAAAACAACTAAAATAAGACTTGAAATGGCTCCATGCAGGTCGCCCAGTGATTTCCAATTCTCTAGAAGCCCCGCGATGCCGAGAAAGATGTTAAAGTACAACTTTGATGCACAATCGAGCTCAGACTGGTTTCATCGCTTTTAGCTTCGCAGCCACTGTGAAGATTCTTCCTTTAAAACTGACGTGAATATCATCTTTTGAGATCAGTTTGGGATGCTGGATGAGCTGTGTGGAGCCAATTAATTTTTTTCCGGTCTGCTGTTTTTGTAGATTTTGTAAAACAAGCCTCCAGCTACTCAGAAGAACGCTACAACGCTGTTTTGCTCTGAAGCTCCAGAAATGTTCTGTGGACTAACAAACTTCACCTGACTTTCCATCGGAATGGGGGGAGCTGAGATAATGAGTGAATTTTCTTTATCAGGTGAACTTTTCCTTTAATGTGTCTCTTTGTTATTTATTTATATGTATTTATATGTACTCTGGACTGCTGGTAAAAAGCGTGAGTTGAGGAATTTATAAATGTAGGAAAAAGAAAACATTTAGGTTATTAATTATCTACAGATCAGACTGACGCTTCTGGAATCAAGAAGCACTGATACATACATTTATTTAGTCCATTTAATTTAATTTCATTCAAACATAATGTAACAAACAACATAACTCGACACAATAAAGGACTAATTAAAGAAGGACTTCATGAAGGGAAACAGGTGCAAATGTGCAGAAGAAGAAGAAAGAAATTCCGAAACAAAAGCGTTCTTTGCACGTCCGACCACGCTGTCCCGTTAAACTGCTCCGGGGGATGTGTTTCAGCAACATCTCAACTTCACCGACTGGTTCTTCCAGAATTCCTTCCTGTTCTTCCTCGGCGATAAAATGTAAGCACGTTCGCTGTATGGGTGGCAGCAAAACAGCGTGAATCAATGAGCCCGTAATGAGCATTGCCTTGTGGATGATGTGTATGTCTAATTTAGTCGACATTAATGATGCAGAGAAGCCTTCAGCTCATTTTCTCTCTCAGGTGGAGCAAATCCAACGCCGTGGGATTTTCTTTTCTTCCACACAGCGGAGGGATTGACCTGCAACACAAAGAGGTCACAGAGGTCAAAAACACACACTCGGTCTGCTCACATCTCCACTCTTTCCCTCTGAGTGATCACCATGACATGACTTTCATCGGAGCTCTGTGGAACAGGTCAGGACACTCTGCTTTGCATGTTAGCAACTCTCAATTTGCAGCAGGAAACGGCTGCTTGAAAAATTCAAATCTCAGCAGTCAGAAACTGTGTGAAGTGAAAACGCTTGCAGCACGCTCAGGATTATTATCTCAAATCTGTCTGTCGGAGCCTTAACTGATGGAGGTGAGATTGTTTGGACTGGCTGTGAATGTTACTGGCTTCAGAGCAGCTCGGGACTTCGTATTGATGAGTTTCAACTTGTAATAAAATCTAAATTAATCGGTCGCGCAGTTTCAGAATTGCAGGCCAGAGGGCGAGTTCATCCAACTGTGATGTAATATGACTGAACATGCGGAGGAGAACAAGACCGTCTGCTGTGGTTTTTGTGTTTTATTGGCTTCTTTACAGAAAAGTTGCCTGTGTGTTTTATGGATTCGTGTTACCTGCAAACACACTCAATACTGATGCCATGGTGTACCATTGACACACCTTTAAAGTGAACCTGTACATCGCTGCAGCAGTCAGTGACGTGAGATCTCTGCGCGTCTTATGAAAAAGGCAGTTAATGCCCGAAAATCGAAATGTAACATTGACACATGATACCAGAATCAAATCAAATCCTTTTTATTCATCACGTTGCCACAGTAGGCTTTACAATCTGCGCAGTGAATGACTTTTTCTGTCCTTAGACCCTCAATACAAGTGAGAAAAAAACTTAAAAGCTACACATTAAATGACATTAATATTGCAGACGTTATGATATCGTCAAATATCTCATCGTGACGAAACTTTACACCCCTAGAAGAAAGTTGAGAAAAAGAAAAAGCAGTACGACGAAGGGAAACTCCAGCTGAATAAAGGGTGAATATTAGCTGATATATTGATACCAGTATTGATCGGGCTCAAGTCAAAACATTAAAAATCAATCACTGCTAACCAAGAGAGCATTCACGTGAGCTAAAGCAGCAAGGAGATGAACAGGGGGAGAAATTCACCAGGCTCCCTTATAAAATCAGTCAATTTAGCGAGTTGTTGAGTCAGGATGAACTTCATAAACTTTGTGAAGCGCTGTTTCTGATAAGAGTTTAATCACTGGGGCCTTCTGTTTAGTTCGGCATATGTTACAGCCAAATTTTAATTGGTGCTAAACCCTAGTTCTTACATCCATGGTTGGAAGTTTACCAGATCTGTTGTCTGTGAGTGAATAGTTCCGTTACTTCAACCAGAGCTGATTTAGACCATGTGACGAGCTGGAAAGCTGCAGAAAAATCCAGCAAGGCGATCTTGAGTTGTGATTGACATGTCATACTGTTTCAATAATAATAATTTTTTTTACACATGATCTGTTTTTATCCCAATGAACCGTGCCTGTTCCTCATATTTTACACATGTACACCACAAATAGAATAATGTCTTGGTCACAACTTCCCAGTTGTCTTGACCACATTAACCTCTGAGGAGTTTACTGTGTGTCACTGGATGAACTTCCTCACCAGAGCCACATTTAGACTTTTGTCTGATTTTACATGATTAAAATGTGACTTTTAACAGCTTCAACTCTTCCTCACTGCAGCAGACAGACTCTGGAGAAACTCACACCACAGCTGACTTATTCTAAACTCACAGCAAACAAAACTTGAACATCCGGGAAACGCAAGCTGGGTCTGCAAGAAAAGACGTGGAATGTCTTATTTTCTTCTTCTTCTTTTTTTTTCTTTCTTCCGCCCTTCAGACCCGGTGATGATGGAGGAGGGGAAAAGGGCGACATGATTGGTGGATGCAAGCCGGTAGAGGAGAAAATGCAAGCCCCGTTGGTTTTGTTGCATCGGGGGGGCTGAAGGCTGAACGCCCCCCCCCCCCCCACTCTTCTTCTTCTTCTTCTTCTTCGTCTTCTTCTTTTTTCCCCCTTCAGCTCAATGACAGCAGGAGCCATCCGGGGCCGGGCGGTGCGGTGGGAAGCTTCCCCCCGGTGCGAGAAGGATTTCCCTGTGAGCGTGCGGTAAGGACAACAACAACAACAACAACGGCAGCACGTAGAATAAACAAACAGGCGAGTGTGCGTGAGTCTCACCAGGAAGGGAGACAGACAGACAGACAGAGAGAGAGAGGAGGAGGAGAAGAAGAAGAAGAAAAAAAATGTACACAATACACAATGGTGTTGCCTGGGGCTGCCGCGATAGCTCTCAGACAAACCCTGAGAGAGAGAGAGAGAGAGAGAGAGAGAGAGAGAGAGAGAGAGAGAGAGAGAGAGACTCGGCTCGTCTCTCGCCTTTTTATTTTTTGCTTGACAGCTGCGGGGCCAATGGAAACGTGCACGAGGCCAGCTGCGCTACGGCCGCAGCCAATAGAAGGATGTGAAATGCGGAGCTGCTACTGGATCCGCGCGGTAATGTTAGGCTGGCTGGCTGGCTAGCAGCAGCAGCAGCAGCCAGCCAGCAACACACCGCCGCTACTGCCTGCCGCTGCTAGCGCTGCTGCTGCTAAAACTTCCACCAAATAATAAATAAATAAATACATTTAAAAAAAAAAAAGCTGTTTGTGTGTTTTGGCTGCCGCAGTGGCCATTTTAGGTAAGAAGCGCCCTTTAACTTTTTCATGCGGCTTGTCTTTGTGTATGTGTGTGTGTGTGTGTGTGTAGAATAGCCGTTAGTGTTGTCTAGACTAGCCGTTGGTGACAAACCGGCGCAGGACTCCGGCATCCAGACTGAATAAACTCCGCGGTGCTGCTCGCTTTATGTGGATTAAATAGATATATCACGGAGTTCCTCCTCTTCCTCCTCCTCCTCCTCTGTTCATCCCTCCCCCTCCTCCTCCTCCTTCTCTTCCCTCACCCCTCCCTCCTCTCCTCACCTCCCCATCTCTCTCTCTCTCTCGCTCGCTCGCTCTCTCTCTCCTCTCTCCCCTCCCTCCCTCGCCTGCTAATTTTTTATGCATTTTTCTAAACTGTCATGGCGATTTTGTGTCCTTGGAAATAAAAAGCGCCAGTGTTTTTCGGGCTAACCGGGAGGATGTCTCGCCGGTGAGAGCGTGTGTCCGGTGTCCGGAGCAGGTGAGCAGTGAGCCGGGGAGGGTTTTTCTGTGGAGAGATGTCCCCGAGAAGGAGTTTTTAGAGGCTGTCCACACGTGTAAGGAGAGGGCTGTTATAATGTATTTACAACAGCGATGCAGTGACATTACAGAGCTAGCGGAGAGAGCTAGCTCGGTAGCAGCGGGCGCTAACATGAAATAGGACACAGTGTCTCCTTGTCTCTGTAGGTGTGTGTTGTGTGCGTGTGTTTTTTTCATCGCAAGTCGCCGTTTTGCTCGCCGGGAACTTCTTTTTTTTTGCTCCTCCGAGCTAGCTCTCCCAACTTGTGGCGATCCGGGGGCTTTCAACATTCAAGCTAGCAGTGGTGTTAGCCCCTCTGCGTCTGCTAGCGTTCGTTACAGCCAAAACCTCAAAGAGGTGTAAGCTAGGCTGTTAGCCCGCTAGCCCCCCGAAACGTTCGTAGCTATAGCAGCCAGGTATGTGTGCGGACACGTAATGAGTCACCCAGGTACGGGGTTAGTGTGTCCGTCTGTGCACACACTTTCACCTGGCCAGGTGGAAACACCCTGGGGCAACAGACAAAGGGTGTGCCAAGAGCTAACCCCAGTCATTGTGGTCTGTTTTTTTCTGGATAACTGCAGAAATGATAAACATTATAAATAAGTTCAAGGTCTGAAGTTGAATAGGTTTCCAGATTATATAGTGATACTCAGTGGTCAAAACTCTGCAGACTGCAGGATCTTTTCTCCACACCTGCCAGGATCATGATGTCCTCCAGATTTTTTCTCTCCCTTAAATCTAATGTATTTGACATGAATAGATTATTCTATGTGAGTAATTGTTGAAGAAGAAAAGAATATTTGGAATATCGTGTAATTTATTGGCAAAAAAAAGTGCATCGAAGTCAAACAGTGGAACAACTAATTGATTAATCAACTGATCATTTCAGCTCTAATCTTAAAGTAGACACATTGTTGTAGGGCTGGACAGGTAGCAAAGCGTAAACGATTAGTCGAATAATTGATTAGCTGTCAACTATTGAATCAATGCTGATCTCCACAGAATTTGCCTCAAATCCTCAGTATTTGGTGTTAAGCTGCGGCTGCTCAATTAGATGTCAGCTATTGAATTAATCGCCAACTATTTTGATAATCACTAGTTCTTCTAGGAATCTTTTAAGAAGCAAAAGTTAAAATCATCTGTTTCCAGCTTGTTAAATTAGGATATTTTCTGCTTTCCTTCCTCCTCTATGACAGGGAAGTGACTATTTTTGGATTGTAAACAAACATCTGATGATGTCATCTTGAGCTGATGATGGTTTTTGTCCTCCAGCAATATATCCTCAAATGCTCTTGATGTGGTATGAAGCTGCAACTAATCGATTAGTTGACAACTTGAAACTAAACAATTATAACTATTTTGATAATCAGTTAGTCAGTCATTTTTAAAAAGAAAAAGTATATTTGATCTGACCACATAAAAGAATCAAAGGATTGAACTAATTGATAAATCAACTGATTATTTCAGCTCTAGTCTCAGAGTAGACACAACACTGTAGGGCTCAATAGGTAGTATAGCTACAATGATTAATTGAGAATTCGATTAGTTGTCAACTTTTAAATTAACCCCAACTATTTTGGTAATTGATGGTAGTTATAGAAGATAAAATCATGTTTTTCCAACTTCCAACTAAATATTTACTTCATTCTTCTGACAGTAATCACATAATCACAGTTGCACAAATTTTAAACACTAAAAATGAGTTAAGGCTCTAGCTTTTAAAGTCTAAAGTTTTCACATTATATTGAATGTTTAGAGTTTAGGCTTGTTGTCATACTGGCTGCAGGATGTTTCGCCCACACTCCTGTCAGGTGGTCGGATGTGGTCCTACACAGATTTTCTTTATTTGGCATTAAGCTGCAACTAATGGATTAGTTGTCAACTTTAAATGAACTACCAGTTATTGTTATCATCGATTAATCAGTGGGAGTAATTTTCTAATAAAGAAAGTATACTTGGCATTCAACGTTTGGCATTTTTCCATGAAATTACACAAGTGAACAACTTACGTTACTGTGAAACTGTTGAATTGATCAACAACTATTTTGATAATCACTTTTTAAGGTGAAGTAGTTAAATTCTCTGTTTTCTTTGTAGTTTTCTTTCCTCCTCTATGACAGTAAACTGAATATTTTTGGATTGTAAACAAAACAAGACATTTGAGGACATCATCTTGAGCTTTGGGAAACACTGAGAACAACATTGTTCCCCATTTTCTGACATTTTGTAGACAAAGCAACTTTCTGATTAATGGAGAAAACAATAGACAGATTATTTGACAATGAACATGATCCTCTAAAATCACCAATCTGCATTTGTAGTTGAGGAAACGTCCTCCTCCTTCCTAATTTCCTCCCCTCTGTCTAATCTGTAAGTGAGGCCTTTGTTTTGTGATGTACTGGAAGGTTGCTGGTTCAGTTCTCAAGATTTCCTGTGTAGTTTCAGGATGACATGGTTTCATCACCAGGCGGCATGGTGACCCAGTGTGTTGGTGTGTCTGTCCTCCCACAGCACTATAAGACATGCGGCTGAGGCTATTTGAAGACTCTAATGAATGTGTCTGTCTGCCTACTTGTTCACTCATTTTTGTGCCTGTTTGCAGAACTGCTGCTGCACTTTGACTCCATCATTAAGTTGCTTCTGCGAGGAAAACTTTTGCCCCCTTCTTAGTTGAGATAGCAGTGTACTTTGTTATATGTACTGGTACTATGCATTAGTTCTGCATTATAACACTGATTCAAAAATAATCTTCTGTGGGGTTATGTTCTTCATATGGATGCAGGATAAAAGCTTGATGGCAGATGTTTTCAGCTGGTGTTTGTAGATGAAACACTGACCAACTGATCATATAACCCACGTTGCTAGTGTTGGTAATAAACACGTGACAGTTTTGTCAGAGCACACCTTCACTGTACTTATGACTGATTGGGTAATAATAAGGTGAATGTTTTCAGTAGCAATACTAACGCTCAGTTTTCAAAAGATTAAGACCACAGATAACTGTGTGTGCATTTTAAAAAAAACCCTCTTATGCTAATTATTAGGATGCAGACAACCTTTTTCAATTGTGTTGACAGTGTGACAGCTGACATCTTTCAGGATCCACCTGTTGTATGGAAATGCCAGGGCAAAGATGCTCCAGCATATTCTGACTAAACAAGTATCATCTGTTATGTACATTTGAATTGAAGTAATAGTTGCATATGATCTTATAATTAATCAGGACAGATACTCATGAGAAGTGACATCTACACTCCATGGCCTCTTTGTTAGGTACTTCTATAGAATGAGTTGCTGTTCAAATGCAACATTTGTGCCACATAATCTACGTTTAGGAAGATTCTAATATTCAGTTATTCGATTTGGTGACATCGTCATGCTTCAAATCAACCATCTGTTTATTATTGGGGTCGTAGTGAGTGGTGGTGTTGCAGTGGACGTTATTATGCCGACATGTGTTTCCAATATTGTTTTTTTGCCCTCCTCCCATTACAACGCAGTCCAGTTCGACAACGCTGCAAAGTGCAACCTCAGTATTATACACAGAGTTCAATGAATAGCTCTCCGACAGTAATGATGAAAACTGAACATTGATTTCTTTGTATAAGTAGAATTCATGGATGAGTTGTTTTATTGATTGTTTGAGTTTTCAGGTGCAAAGCATTCCAGGTATATTTTGGTTTATAAATAACTGGTTGAAACTTTACACATGATTGTTCTGCAGGGAATTTAAAAACTGCCTGTTTCAGCATCAAAGTGATGACAGAAATTATGGTGTATTGATATAAAGGGCACTGATGATAAAGCACGAAAAAACCCAAAACCCCAGCTAATCTTAACTGCCAACTTTTTCATGTCTTACAAAAATATTGATACAACTTGATGATAATCAACTAGATTGTTGTTCAGGGTTTTGTAGGCACGCTCTGTCTGCGCAGTGAATGACTAATCACAATTTTACTTTGAGCAGACTTCATTGTTTCCGATTTATGAAGGAAAAACAGTCGCTGTGTGTGCCCTAGTTCCATCCTACATATTAACTGATGTCAGTCGAATGTCATACAAACTGCCACTTAAAGGGACAATTCAACTGTAAAACTAAAATACATATTTTTCCATGCACTTCTGGAGTTTTGGAGATGTCTGTCCAGCATCATGGAACTACATGGCACTCCTTCCGGAAATTGTGGCCCGGCTACTCATGATAACCCACAGACCTTGTTGGGAGCAGTTTCATGTAGGGACTGTTTTCTTTCAACCAAACCAAGCCAGCCAGCTGTATCACCGCTTGTGTCTTAGCTAGCTTAGTTAGCTAATCTATTGTTCATGAGTTGATACATGCTTGCTTCCTCTCGGTCATATGGTTGGCGGGTGTAGTGAGAAAAATAGTTCCCCTATGAAACTGCTCACAACCAGATCATGATTTCTTTCAAAATATTTTTTTTTTTTGGCGCATTATAGGCACATTATTAACTTACACAAGTTATTATTTGGTTTTCTGAGGAGTTCCTGTGGCTGTTTCCATCCACAGGTAGTCTTAATCATTTGCAGCTGTGATTATCTCATTTGTTCATTGCACAGCGGGAGAAGAGTGTCAGCAACATATTAATCAATACAATCATCATGTCTCTCAGAATGGCTGTTTTGAGGACACTTAATGTTTTCTTCTTACCAATGTTAACACATACAGACAAAAAGACTATCTTAAATTAGTGTGCAGTATGGATTTGGGACACAACTTAAGAATGGCTGACTGATTAAGAGGAGAAATGGTGAATTAATCAAAAAGATTTGTCGCTCGTGGAATTAATGCTTCGTCTTCTATTTTTTAAGGACAAGAAATAGAAAAGATTGTCTGGAGCAAGTGCAGGTACTTTTGTTAATCCACCACAAGGCAACACAGTGGCTGACTTATTTATAAAACTTCATATTTTACAGTACACGTAGTTCTGCGTTATGTATCTAATCCAAACCAACTAATGTCATATGATGCCATCAAACACCTTTTGTTTCCAGAAAACAACAGGTTCGTGTGAGGTTATGCAAACTTGTAAGGTACACGATCAAGAAAAAACTTAGAGCATCATGCAATACCTCGCAGACATCATCCTTTCATTACAGGGTCACAGGTTCAGCTGCAGGTGATTGCGCTGCCAGGTGGCTGTGTCAAAAGTTGAACTTGAATACCCAGAAAATTCTGTAAAAGTGACGCAAAGTTCACACAGAATGTTTCACCCTGGTAGACGTGAGGTTTTTTGATGCTTTCAGGCAAAAGATACCAGTGGGATTAGATGCACACACACACTGCTGTTAAGAAGATGGTGTGTTATTTTTTTTTTTCATCCTCAGTTTGTCACATCTGTGGGTTGAGATGGATTAAATTAGTTTTTTAGCAGACGGGGTGAATCTTAATGTAGAGTCTCATTCAGTGTCAGTTGGCATCTGTATTAGTTGGGATGGAATTTCTTCCTATTGTCTTTGTCTTTTAGGCTGAGGAGGCACCTGAACATTTACATAAAAATGTGAGTCTAATGGATGCTGGATGATGTATTGTCCTAGGAAAAAATTTCAATAAACAATGTTATTCAGTCATTTTAACGCCATTTTATGTCACTGATATAGTGATAATATAGTTAGGACAATAATATTGCAATTACACCGTTTCAGAAGGGCAATAACCACTCAGTTCATGATATTTAGACATTTGTCTGTGACATGAATAAAATAAAAACTCTTGTGATGGTAGGGAAAACCCTTCTAGTCATTCTGGCATCACATTGTCGACAAACATGCATGTCAACACAATGTGTCATCATGATGACTCAATAAGAAGAATCAGTTAACTTGTGAGGTGTGTTAGGTTTATTTCAAGATCTTCTTACAGATCCCACAGTGTACAGGTGAGAAAGTGCCAAACCGTTGGGCACATTGTGAGAGCACCAGTGTGAGTTCATTTTATTTGCTGTTTAAAAATCTTTAAACGGAAAGAGAGCGGAAATAATTTGTTGAATAATTGAAACGGAGATTGACAGCAGTTTTGATGATCACTTATTGTTATTTTGACATTTTCAAGGAAAAGAAGCAACATTCACTGGTGTTTTGGAATCATTAGCCTGTAATACTTTGTGTTTTTGATGCAGTGGTCAGACAAATTATGCCATTTTAAAGATGGATGTTTTTGTTTTAAAGATAAAAACAAATTAGCATTAACACGTCTCCACCTCCATGTGTATGTGTGGGGCAGTCAGTTAGTGTTCAGACCAAGGTTTGTGGTGCAGTGTAACCATCCATCCATCCATCCATTATCTGTACATTATATGTACGCCGCTTAATCCTCTGTAGGGTCGCGGGGGGGCTGGAGCCTATCCCAGATGACTTAGGGCGAAGGCAGGGGACACCCTGGACAGGTCGCCAGTCTATCGCAGGGCTGGTGCAGTGTAACCATTTGTCAAAAATTTCATTTCCTGCTGAGGAACTTAATACAAAATATCCATTTCAACCTGCTTGGAATCATTTTATGTTCCTTGAATGTAAAATATTTGTATGTCTTTGCTTAAAAGCAGTCTTTGTTACCTTCAGTGAATACCGTCTAGCACGTATTTAAAGAAACATTACGCTGATTTCCATTCTGGATCTCTGCTGAAAACTGAAAAAAAAAGAATATCTGCAGATTCTGTTTGCGTCTGCTTATTGGTCTCACACAGCTGGACCTTTCTCCACAACGCTGTTAGTGATGGAGAACAGTCTGGCTGCATCAATTCTTATTTTGATGCCTTGCCAAAATAGTGTTGGGGCAGATTTATTTTGCATAGGTGGAGCCGAGCTCTGTTACAAAAATTTCTTAATTTATAAGAGAAGGTAACAACTGCTAACTTGCTAAAGTTTGTACTGTTAGCGACCAGGTTAGGGTTAGAGCAGTCGATCCCAAACCTTTTCTGCAGGCTCTCCCTTCTTTAGAGAACAATATTTTCAAGCCCCCACCACTCGTCTTTTGCTTGCAAACTCCCTTAGAAAATATTTAAAATATTGTAATGAATAACAAAATGCAACTTCAGTGTGACATCTTACTGAACAAACAAAATAAGGAACAAGTCACCCTTGAGAGTGTAAGCATTGAAAGTGCAGCATCCTCTCTAGATGTTCACCTTGTAACAGCGTTCGTTGCTTTAAAGACATTTTTCTTAAACAAACAAACAAAACAAAAAAAACGTGAACATTTTCCTGGCAAGAAATCAGCTGGCGAAGCCGAGGGCAAGATATTGCTTCCCATATTTCCTTGGCTTTGTTTTGGTAGTTGTGGATGATTGGTGATGATTCATCGTCTGCTTTACGTTTACCGGGGAGTCCTGTCACAAACATGTTCATGCTTTGCTAGCGGTGCAGAACCAGGTCTCGCCTCGCCGGGCTCCCCCCTCCTGTTGTAGCTCCCCCACTTTTGGAACAACTGGTTTAGGGTAACTTGACTGTAGGTTGCTAGCTTTAAGGATGGTGTTGTTTGCTGTAAGGATTTTAAAAAGCTAACGTGCAGATAGCCGACTGAAATGCTGTATTTGGCCCGTGGCAGGTTTATATCCACAGTGATGTTGTAAAGAAACAATAACTGCGTGTAGGTTTCATCTGTAAGCTGTAAGTCTGTAAACTGTAGTAACTTAGACATTGGCTTCAGTGTGATGCTTTGGTTCAATGGATGGAAAAAGCTGGGGGATTCAGTTGTGACCTTTAAATATAGCACATTATAGTCTAAATATGTCAATGTCACAGTAGCAGCGGACTAGGTCAGCTGGATGAAAGAAAGAGAAATGTGTCAGCGGGCAGGAGATGCTGCAGAGGTGGAGATTTTGAGGTGATTGGTGATTTTAATCTAATTAATATGAGAAGTCTGACTGTGTTGTAACGCGGGCTGCCTCTCACAACACTGTCCGCTCCTTTGTTTGTTCCCTCGTGGGAGCGTCGTACAGCTGAAGCAGGGACGGAGCGAGGAGGAGCTGTGTTCCATTTTAAAGATGCACTCCCCACTCCGTGCATGCAAACACACACACACACATACACACACACACACGCTTGTAAGGAACGCGGCTGTATTTTGTTGTGATTTTAGCACAGCCGGCTGCTCCTCCCCTTCCCTCTTTAGTGAGTCGTCTCCTGACGATTCTCAGCCGCAGTAACCGTGAGGCTCCTCTGCTCTTTTGTGCAAGCAAGGGCAAGTGATTGAGCGACGGAAATAAGGTCATTGAAAAGTGAACGGGTCTGTGGCTGAGACAGCCAGGAAGGATTTCTGTCTGTGGCTGCTGAGTAAAGTCTGCTGTAGCACCCACTTTTACAGGGGATAAAAATTCATCCTGGAGGCTGTTTATTCTGGAGGTGATTAAATCGGCAATACTTAAAACTGCTAATTGGATTTATAGCGTGCAAAAATCCCCATAAATGACAAATGTTTTATCTGAAATAGATCTGCTGCTCAAATATGTTTTAATTATTGATTAATCTCGTCATTATTCCACGGGCTGGCATATAAAATTGTCAGAAAATAGTGGAAAATGGCTGTCACATCTTTTTATGGCCCCAGGGTGTCTTCAGATTTCTCGTATTGTCTGACCAACAATACTGATTTAAATTCCCAATGATATAAAACGGAGCAATTGAGAAAATCCTTACTTTTCAGAAGTTTGAGCCAGAGAACATTACATGTATATTTGCTGTTTTCTCTTCTTATCTGTTCCAGTAAACTGATATTTGCATTGTGTACAAAACAAGACATTTGCGGATGCTATTTTGAGCTTTGGGAAATGCTGATTTTTTTCTGACGATTCACAGATGATCAATGGAGGAAATAACTGACAGACTTGTCAGTTGTGTTTTTTTTTTCTCTGTATTATGATCACTTAACAAATGGAGATTTCAATTCAGCACATAGCGGACAACAGTAAACCAATTCTGATATATCTGTGATAAGCTAATATTGATATGTAATAATCAGTAATATTGGCCATTTTGATAGTTTATCTTAAATGTAATGATATAGTAATAATAGGATTTGGTAAATCGTCGAAACATGTATACATGTACGTGTGTGACTGTCGAGTGTCTCTGTTTTGTAGCCACTCATGAGTTAAGATTTCAGACGTGGTCTTCCTTGTCCACGTGCACTACTGTGTGTGTATGTTTGTGTGAGAGTGTGTCTTTGTGTTGTTCCACAGAAGGCTGCAAAGTGAGTGAGCGAGCAGCAGACGGTTGTTTCATTTCTGAAAACTGCTCTTGCATCAATATTCATGGGTGACAGGTGTGTTGGGATAAAACAACTTGGCACAAAGCTTGAAAAAAGCCTCCACACGCTGTCGTCCTCACTTAGATTTAACTGCTTTCGTTTGTTGGGGGTTTCGAAGAGAGCAGGAAGTCCAGACCTCCCTTACCACGCCGTTTCCCTTTTCTGACAGAAAAATTATTTCAAGACCACAGTGTTTTTAGTACATTCGCCGTCAGGGCAAAAAAGCATTTCAAACATCTCATTTGTAGGGTTTGAGAAGAAGTTTATTCTGCTGTATCACTTGTTGTAGCACCTAGAAGGGCACTGACCGAATGACTTTAAAATATGCTGTATTTCATCTGGTGAGATTCAGAGTGATGCCAGAGTGTGCAGTGGTGTTGGTCTGTACGTTGGGGTGCGGTGGGTGGGTATTGAATCTCTTTGTCATATTTAAAGGTCATTTTAAAGTATTTAAGCAACATTAGATTGCCATCCTTAAACTTGGAGTGACAGTTAAGATGAGGGTAATAGGTGGTGATGTGCAGGAAGCTTTCCTGCCAGAAAGCCTTGCACCCTGGGAATGAGACCGGCATGAGTTAACTGACTATGGGTAAGGGATTTGGTGTTTGCTAGAGTGCTTGAGAAATCATGGGTAGCATCATTAATGTTGTGTAAGTTAAACTTTTTTTTAAATGTATATTTGCTGATAATATCTTGGATTTAAGGTTTATTTCAGACAAATTAAGGCTTACGACGAAATGAAAACCTCCAGTAATCTGGTGGCCATCCTGCAGAAACTCTGAAGAACGTTTTAGGGGTCGAGGATCCTGCGTTGCAGACCCAGGTCTTAGGGACCTGACACACTCGGTGTTTGTAGCCTTAGGTGTTGCGGTGTGTCCTGTAGCCTGTTGGCCCTAGTTGGTGGCTTTTTGGAAGATCAAGCACATAGAATTGGCGGCAGAGCTTTCAGTGAGAGAGCAACAGAAACGGAAAAAGAAAGAGAAGTCCCCTTGAGTCTGTCGCTGTAGTGTCCATAATTTCACCTTTTTCAGCCCAGTTTCACCAGTTTTCCACTCAGCCTCTTCACCAGTGCAACTTGCAGCTTTTTTGCAGCTTTGGTTTTTTTTTATCAGACATGTCCTAGATTAGAAGGTACTACGTTAGTGAAAGCTTGTAAAAATCCCTGTTTTATCACAATAGTTGGCTGTCAGCTGTTGTCTTTGTGGTGTGTTGAAGTGAAGCTTTTTTGGCCACGACACAGGCGACATGAGGTGATGTAACAATCAGCCTTCATCCCCTCTCATTCTTGTGGTTTGATTTGGGCCTGGTGTGTTATTAGTTTGTAGCACTCAATAGGTGTTTATCATTTCCTTTTGATGGAGCAGCGACCCAGGGAAAAATACTGATGGCCTTTTCTGACCCCATTCCATACGTTCCTTGTTCAAACACTCCGGAAATATAGATGATTTTTTTGTGCCCCGTTTCCCCAAATCACATGTCCTTTCCGTTAACAGGAACAGTGAGAATCTTTCACACCCAAAAATGACTTTAGCCACGTGTGCAGGAAACAAAGGAATCCAAACAGACTTAATTAAACACAGATACGGTCTGTTCTTGTGCTGAGGCAGTTTATTTGCTAAATATAACATGATGTGATTGGGGAAGTATTATGTTTATTAGCTTTCCTAAAATAAAATGCTTGATAGTGAAGTCAGAAGACAGAAGCAGCAAACGGTATCATAAGGAAAAGCTGGACTACAGACTGAAATAGCATTGATATAGAGCAGTAAACAATAGTTCTAGTTAATGCGTTAATAGATTTGTGGTTTTAAAAGTACTGTGCACAACACAAAAGTACACAAACTCATTCCTTGATTGACAAATTGCACGTCATTTAGTGTCTCCATGGCAACAGGAGATGAAGTGACGGCGGTGTGATGCTGTGTTGTCCTGTTTTCATACTGGTTCACTCTCGCTCTGTGTTCACTTTCACTCCGTGCCCTCCACATGACGCATCCTCCCACATGACAGACTTAAAGCATCACACTGGCCCCACCTCTCAGCGTACACACTCCAGTGTTGGTGTTGGTGGATTTGGAGGGGGGGGTGTGTGTGGAGTGTCCCACATAACCCAAAGCATCCGGCTTACCATTGTGTGCATGTATTGCTGTGGTGTTTCTACACTAAATTTGTCAGAGATCACCTGATAGTCTGTTTGTATGACTGCTTATTTGATGGCATTAAGATTACATTCATGTAAGGGTAGTGCTTTTTTTTTTTTTTTTTTTTTTTTTGCCACCAATCATGCCCCATTGTCATGTATTTGTGTGTTTGCAGCTCTGGTGTGTATGAGCAGGTTTGTATGAAGAAATTAATTGGCACGTTAATCACAGACGGAGTGTTGTCTTCACTTTCAAATAATCACCTTGTCGTGAGTGTTTGCTTTGAGGATTAGGTGTCACATGTTTAAAGATGGCTGTTCTGATTCTGGTCCAAAGTCGTGTGCAGGTGCTGCAGCTATCCTTAATGGTGCAGTGAAACAGGTGATGGGTGCGCTACTGCAGAGCAGTGTACCACGGATGCCATTTTATCATCCATGTGTTAAGCAGCATCAGAGTACTCTGCTGAATGTCATGTACTGAGTGTACAAAATGTGAGGAGCACCTGCTGTTTCCATGAAGCACAGTGAAGCTAGTGACCTGCTGTTGACATCACCTGCTTGAGCTTTCTAGTGTAGAATTTGATGAGGATTAGAAAGTTAAAAAAAATAAAATGAATGAATGATGGAGCGAGTGTGGGGCAGTGGCAGAGGAAAACACATTTGAGACTAACGGTGTCCTGTCATCCTGGGCAAAATATAAAATATGTAACAGGGATCTTCCTCAAGGCACTTCCTGTAATGTTGTGGCTGATCAGTGTATTCCCATAGTGCTGTATCAGTGCTATAGCATTGGGTACTGACTAGATACTCGACGTGATATCGATTACACATTTGAGCTTTTAAAATCCAAAGTATAGTCAACGGGCCATCAACAGGGAAGGCACCATATCTCTTTCACTAATAACTCCACACTGTGAGCAACAAATCGGTGTTGAAGTTCACAGGAGGTAGGCTTGAAGTATACAGCAGTTATGGCATCTTCTGGCTTTATTTTGAAAAGAAAATGTATGGTGGAGTGTGGGAAATGTAGTGAATTGATCTGCTTTAGTGCTACGTTTCTGCAGTTTGTGCAGCTGGACTGTCAGATATTGCGTGACGAAAATATAATCTATCGCGATATTTGGGCAGGACATTATGATGTGGCTTGGTGTGCGAACAGATTTTTTTTAGCTAACCATGAGAAAGGTTTGAAGTTAAAAGTGCTTTGAATGCTCATACCTTTTTAAAACTTGGAACCTTGGACTTTACTTGCATCAGTTGTGTCTAAAAGTAATCAAAACTCTCAAGGTAACTGATCTGTTGCCTAAAAATTAGTAATAAAATCTTTAAACCAGGATCGCCCAATTTCGGGCCATGAATGACTAATTATTTATTATTATCAGCGCACGGTGGGCAGAGTGACACTTTGTGCAATAAGTCTGTTAATCAAGGATCTTATCTCATCATAACACTTTAATTTAATACCTGTTGTATTGTTAAATTCAGATTAGGCACTCCCAAGAGAGGACAGTTTGGCAATTCTGCCCTAAACAAATTTCTTGTTACCTGGATTAAAATCTAATTAAGTTATGCTTGGCACCTTCCCTAAAATGTTGAGCTTGTATTATTAGTATATAAACTTCACACACAGCTGCTGTCTGACTGTTGACTGCTTCTTGTTTGTGCATCACTTTGTGTATGCACAGGTTTTTTCACATGCCTTTTCAAAACTGACATAGGTTGTTGGGCAGCCAGCCTTATATTAGGATAGAGGAGCCGTCTCTGCCGGTGTATACTTTAGAGCCGGTTAAAACAGCTGGAAAACGAACATCTGTCTCCCTCATTTGATGGTAAAGTCCACATAATCCATGTAAAGCTGCAGAGATGCTTCTGTTATTCTTACAGAGAAGTTTGTGCTCCAGGGTGTGTTGATGAATGTTCTCCACTAACACCACGTGATTTTACTTTTTGTATTTTAGATTTTGCAACCAAACACTGTTACATAATGTCTTTAGATATCTGGAAGATGTTGTGAAGTTATCGTCAACACTGCCTCTCGTCTTCCACAGAAAGAAATGTGTGGAATGGATTTGTTCCTCCCCGACTGTACAACACACTGCCTTTTTTTTGTTTGTTTGTTTCTTTTTATTTTACACAGTAAATTGTAGAGAGTGAGTTGTAAAATGAATTTAGTTACCTCTGACTCTGGTGCTGTGTTGCACCTGTTCTGTGCCTGTACTGTTAGACTACAGTGTCAGCACCCTGAGGTTTTCCAAAGGAATACTGCAAAGTGCACTGTGTTCCTGTTTGTGTCGAAGAGGATTTTTAGAAGCATCTTTGGCAATGAAAGCAGCCTTTACCAGCTATGTTTTGATAAGGCAAAATATAATGATATAATATATAATAATACTGAATAGATCCACAAACTTACATTGATTAAAGTTGCTGCATGTAGACTTGTACCTGTACTTGTTATTATTTTGGTCAGAGGGAATCAATGTAGACAAATTCGAATATCATGGTGTCCGGATGTAAGTTGCATGTAGGTCACATGCCTCGGGATCAGATTTTATGTCGCACATCTTTGTGGTCCAGATAGAAACTGGGAAAACATGTGACTCAATGCAGATTTTTGCTGCTTACTGATTAAGAAACATTAGATCTGATTCCGATCGCAGAGGGGGGAAAATAAACTGAATTGAGATTCTATCAGCTGTGTTGAAAATGTTTTCTTCTCTAAACATCAAATTATGTGCAAATACATTATTGTTACTCTATGATTCTGTTTTGGAACAAAGTCTTATCTACACTAATGGCAACTTTATTTGGTACACTTGTAAAATCTATTGCAATACAATAACAGCTGAGCCTTTAATTTCACCTTTTTGCGGAGATAATAATGTTCTGTACTGTTGGTTCAATACTTGCTTATGATAGAGGTTAGTGTTGATGAAGCTTTGCAGAACAGGGTTTTCAGTCTGAGCTGTGTGGTGACACACTCAACATGTTCCGGACTAACATGATGTTAGTGGTATTCGCCTCTAAGGCAGAGAGGTGAACGCTCGTAAGAAGTGTGAATGGTTGGGTTGCCTTGTGGAACCAGTTGCTGTCCCACTGTCTGACCTGTTTCTCAAAGCCCCACCAGATATTCAGAGACATTTAACTACCTTACAAGTCTCAGTGGTGTCGGTATTACAGAGACAGTAAAGGCTGTTATTTAGTTTTGTGCTGGAAGAGGAGTTTATTGAGTGTGTGTAGATGGGTAGAGGTTTGATCTGATTTCTCCCTGAGGTAGGTAAGATGGGAGCACTTCTAATGTGTGTATGGACGTGTGATTTCATCTGTCAGCCACTGTGTGAAGAGTTATGCAGGTGGTGCAGGCCAGTGGAGTGTGTGTGTGAGTGTAGCCGTTGAGTTACATGTGTCAGGTTTTCATTTTGAGTCCAGTCATTTAATGTTTCTCTTCTTGAGTGGTGACTTCTTCCAGAGGGACAATGATTAATCATGTAGTTGTCCACTATTAAATTAAGCGTTACTAGTAAGCCATTAATTGGGCTGAATAATGAGGGAAAAAGACTAAATTCTCTAGTCCAAGCTTCTGTAGTGTGACTATTTGCTGGATTCTTTCCCCCTCTGTGACAATAAACAGAATATCTTTGGGTTACAGACGAAACAAGACATTTGCAGACATCGTCTTGAGCTTTTGGAAACTACTTCCTGACATTTTATAAGTCAAACAACTAACCAGTGAATCGAGAAAATAATCAACTGATTAGCCAAATTAAATGAGAAAGAAAATAATCATTAGTTGCAGCCCTACTTCTTTCACTATCATTACCGAGGTGCAGATTACAATAATAATCACTGCGCTTAATTCGTCCCACTTCAGCGACAAGAGCTGGTTGTAAAAAGCTGCAAAAAATAAAGCCGAAATGATGCCGCTTGTTCATCGTTAATGCAGATTTAGCTGTTAGCTTTTAAGATGAGACAAGTTTTACAGACACAACATTTTATTTATGTTGCATGATGAACACTCGTCATATTCTGTGTATTTTATTCTGCAGAAAACTGATTTGGAATGTCTTTGTTTCTCAGTGCATTAATCTTCAGTTTTAGCAGCACGGTGGGTCGCTGTTTTCACCGATGATGAAAAAGTGTCTTTGATTTTCACAGAATTGCAACGGGCAGATCAAAATGATTGCCATGGACTGAAGAGTGGCTCACTGAGGATACGTTCTGGTTTGGTGACGCATATAAACTGAGGAGAATGAATGTTGATATGTGAAAATGCATAAAAGTACAGATTGACAGACAGATAGGAGGTCAGTCTCAATCATTTCTTGAGTTGAGTTCAGGTCAGTTGCTGAGAGAAAAGTCAAATGTTGTATAAATCCAGCTATGTGATGCTTTACACTGCGTGTTAAACTTGAAAAAGCTAAACTCAGAGCAGTTGTTCCTCAGAACTGAAAATAATTACTTAAGTGGGTGGAGGCTGCTGGTTGACTCATATCCTAAGCCCAACATTTTCTTTTGTCATCTGGTGATGGAAACTAATTAACTCGCATAAATCCTAAAAGGAAAAAAAAAGCATCCATTTATATTTATAAAATGAGATGGATATAGTTGGGGTTTTACTCCTAGTACTCATGTGGAGTGTTTGAATGAGAGTCGGTAATGTTTTAGAGACTCGTGAGGTTGAATGAGTTCTATTGGCAGCGGCCCCATCCGCCTCACTATCCCTGCATGAAACCATCCCTGCTGGCAGCGCTGCTACTGTACCTGAGTTTCAAAAAGAGCTTCAGATGCAGCGTGGAGCTGTGGGACAATGTTCTGTTTCAGCATTCCTGTGCCGTGTCATTGCAGCCTGAAACCATGCACCAGCCAGCACGAAAAGCCAAAACTAAAGTAGTAGCCATTATAGAATCCCTCCGTCACACATGTATCACACTGCCGCCCTGCATTAGGATTTAATTCAATGGGGAAAGATATTACGAACACATGATACTCTGCAGTTAGTGATTCAAAAGCATACAGTACAGCCATTAATGATTGTATTATTCTTCATAACTCTGATTTCTCATTTTTGTGGTCCCCGTTGTGGCTATAAACGCTGTCCAGTGATTAATACTCACACGCTGTTTTAGACTTTGGGAATGTGTTTGATGCAAATAAGTGAAAATGTGGCATTTCAGTGTTGAGTAACAAGCTGAACCTGTGCTCTGTTGCCAGTTCATTAACATGGCTTCAATTATTAAATCGCTAAGGAGGCTAAGTTTTCGCCTGTGTCTGTCTGTTTGTTTGTTTGTGTGTTTGTTGCTTGGTTGGTTTATCAGCAATGGATTTTCACAAAACTTGGATGGAGGATGGGCCTTGGCCTGGAACAGACCCCCTTAAAAATTTGGTGTGGATCCTGATGAAGGCACAGAGTCAGAGTTTTTTTTCCTCACTTTCTTTAAAATTGAGTAGATCTTGATGGAAAAAAATCTAGTGTATTTAGTTGGCTGGTGTCTATGACTAAGTTCAATTTAATGCAAATCTAATGAAAAGTCATGGTCTAGAAGATTTTTATGTTTTATTATTTTTATATTGATTCAGGCTTGGCTGTCATTAAGGGGACCGTTTTGCCTTGCCAGAGATATTTGCTCTTCTGAGTGCTATTCTAGTTTTATTTATATTTCTGTTGAAAGTTTTCAGCATGCTGAGATCTTCGCTGGTGATGTGTGCTGTCGATTCATGTTGTTGTGTTGTGGAGTTCTGGTTGTCAGGTTGCCATCGTGCCATCGTGGGCTGCTGATGATGCTCACATTTTGTTTTGATGTCATACCTTATGCAGTTTTATGTCGGGTTAAAATATTTTGGCTGATTAAATTTGTTTACAGTTACCAGCCAGTCAGTTAGATCCAAAAAGTTAACTTTAGATGCTGGTTCGTACTGATAAATCATCAGTGCTCGCTGAGCATAAATACACCTGTAACATCTTTGAGAATGAGCCTCTCTGCATGTTCGATCTTCCAAACACAAATACGTGCAGAATTAAGTGCAAAAAGAGAGTTCACTTTGTGGCAGTTTGTTTTCGTGTACACACAGCTTCATATTAAAGTGCTTTAATGGAACAATAAGGGTTTGTCACCACACAGTCAAATACATTTGAAATTCACTCTGTTGCATTTCTCATTGTCTCCTTCAGGTGCTCTCAAATTAAAAACAATGCAACTCTTATTATCGTTGATTATTGCATGGGTTCGATTCAGCTGTGTATGAATATGAGCTTTTTCAGAACCTAAATCCGTCTGTATATCTGTTGTTTTCCATAGAAGGAGAGTTAGAATGTCTGGCACGACTTCACCTGATTCCATGGAAAAGTAAATAGAGAAAGGAAAAAGTCTGAAGGCGTTAAAACTCCAGAAACACCTGTAGGTTACAAAACAACTTTATGGTCAGACCATTGTCTCGGCTTGTGTTGATCGTGACAATTAAGTTGTTCTGACTAGTTTAACAGTTGCCGGAGTTGTGACCTTTTTTTTTTTTTTTTCCATCCGTTGTTTCCCTCCAGAACTGCTTGTTTTTTATACAGCTTGATGACTGGTATGTGAAAAAGGATCAACTTGAGTAAATGCTGAAGTCTTAAACTGCATATGACTTTCATGAAAAATGTACTCATAATTTCGTACTCGCTGATATTGTGCCGTATGAAGTAGGTCCGGTATTTCACTTTCACCTGCTTTACAAAACTTTTTTGCCGCTGCTCTGTTGGATGGAACTGCAAGTCCTCACTGTTGTTTATTTTGTGTGCATTTCTTGAAGTAATCTGAATTATGTCCTTTTCTGTTGACAGATGCAGTGAAGGGATAGAAGATGAAAATACACAAGAAGGACAAGCAGCAGGTTTGTTTTACACACACACACACACACACACACACACACACACACACACACACACACACACACACACACACACATGAATGTGCACGTTAGAAAAGTAGGTCATTTATGAAAAATCTTCAGACACACACTGTGGCTTCGATACTAAATAAATCATTTCAGGCTTCAATCTCTCATGTGTCGAGTGCCTACATATTTTGGACCTAGTCACGACGAGCCCTTGACCATTATAACGCAGCTTGATCCCAGATCCTGGGCTCCGTGTTTTTTTTTTATTTTATTGTTCACATGAATGAATGGAGGCTCCTGTGATATAGGACAAATGCTATCAATGGAGAGAGCGGCTCCACTCTTCTGAGCATTGACAGGGGGCGGCAGATTTGGCAGATGATATTTTACTGTAAAGAAGAGAAGAAGAGTGGAGGAAAGGTTATTTTCTGCTTCTCTGATTCACAAAGTTCTGTAATTTTACCGGCACCCTGTATTCTCACAGGACCCGGGCACTCAAGAAACGATCAGCTAGGATGTGAGCTATGGCTAAAGCATTAATATTGTCATTGTTTACATTCTGATGTAGTCTGTCTTTGTTGGATTATGTGCTGCTTTTCCTTCTGGGCACCACCTCGCACAAACTGTTTGCCCTTGTGCATTTGGTCTGAAGCCACCATTACTCCGCCTTAGAATTGGGATATTCTATAGTGCTGAAGTGCCACATCTGTGAGGAACACTCCCTTTATCCACACACCTATATAAAAGCAATCCAACTGGTGTAAGGAAAAGAGAGTCGTCGTAGAAGATTGTGGTTTGCCTCTAGATGCATTCAGTAATGCTTAAGTTGAGTTGCATGATCTGGTAATGTGTTTCCAAATATAGCTTCCTGCAGCTCGAGAACCATTTTGTTTCCACGCCTAACGAAAATCTGGATGTGTCTGAAATCACTTTCTATTCACAACCAAGTGCACTGCTTTCTTTCTTACCCCATCCCTGTCACGGAAATTCACACAATGGAACAGCAATTTTCATAGCGTATGAAATGACATCGTTTTTGATGGACCTGTAAAGCTACATGATAGGACAGTTGACCTGTCAGTTAAGATGTAGAATTATTTGTATGAAATCTTAAGTTGTTGTTATTTATTACTATCAGAGTAAAATGTGCCAATATCTGTACTTTCTACACGTTATTGTACAACGTGAGGATGCGACTCCTCGTTTAGAATCGACTGATTGTGGGCCTGGCTGACTGTCTGATCTGATAATCATTTTGTGTTTTTGCGTTTTTCAAGTAAAGGTAGTGAGTGAAGAGTACAGTATTTCCTACCAAAATATCATGTAGTGCAAGTGTGAAGTAGCAGAAAATGGAAATCTGAAGTGAAGTACAGTACTTGAGTAGAGGTCCTTTCATAAAGTTTTAACACAATACCATTTTTGATCAATAACCATCAATAATGTAGATATAAATTTGAAAGGAGCAAAGGCAAGTATTAGAACAGGTAGAACAGTCTGGTTAGTTCAGAAAATGACATCATTTTACTGTAATGAACACAAGCAAAAGTAACTGATTATGAAAAAAACGATGTCAAAAATCTAAGGAGAAATGAAGCCTTTTAAGAAAATATAATATCGATATATTGCCCGGCCCTGAGAGATACAGATAATCATGAAGTCGCTCATCCTGAGTTACCACTCACATTTCAACTAATAAGAGAACAAGCTTAACAACTTCTCTGATAGAAAGTCTGAAAATAAACTGACAGACGGTGAGGAGATGATTAAACAGAGATTTGTTCCTCCTTCACAGCCAACAGAGGGAGCATCAATTCACCTGGTGAGCCTCTGTTACGTTTCCAGGTGTTCTTCCAACCTTTTAGCTCATTGTACGGTTGAATTTCTCTGTTCAAGTTATTTAAGTATTCCTTGTTGCATTAGATGTTGTCTTGCTGTTTGTAATATTTATGAGTCGGGCTGAGCAGAGTGATGAGTCAGAGTTTTTGCAAGTGCGAGGTGACACAGCAGTCTCTCAGCTGAGCACGAGGCCTTCGTACTGCAGTGACGGGGGTTTGCACTGATATAGCTGGAAAACGTGATCATTCACTACTTATAATTATGTGGTGCTTCTACACACTTGATTATTATATTTTGAGTCTTGATGAACAGTTAATAAGAAATAAACTTAGACACTTGTTTTCTTATCAACGCTATTCCAGTGAAATCGTCTGTGATATTTGGAAAGACATTAAAGTAAGCAGTTCACCAACGTTTCTTTAACCGACAAGAATGAAACCCACAAAGAACCTCCCGAAGGACATGTTTTTGTAACGCACCATCTCTCTTAACAAACGGCACATTTGTACAAGTGGAGCACATGACTTTATACTCGTCGGTCTGGTGCCTGACTCGACTCGACTGGCTTTTCACTTGTGACAGTTGGTGAGGTTTTACAGGAGTGTGACCCATTAAAAATTTAGCAATTTTAGAGAGGTAAAAAGTTCACTTTTGTACTCCTGTTGAGTGTGATGAGTTGGGTTACCTGATAGCTTCTGTTGCCGGTGCAGCTCTCAGGTCAGCAGGGTGAAGGACAGCAGAAAGAGACCACTCTAAATTTCAATGACGACTAGCTTGAATCTCTACAAGCACCAGCGGTTCCATCTGTAGCCGTCCTTGATTTTATTTTGAAGCTGTCCTCTCTTTTTTTTTACGAATGTTATTATCGTCACAGTGCTTTAAACACAGTACAGTGAGGAAGAGTACACAGAAAGCAAACAACATTCAAACTGTTTGACAACCTGAAACTTGAAGACAGTTGAATCAAACTGTTTGTTGTTTTGGACGGATGACTGTTAGAAACTTTAATGTCAGATTGATTTTTTTCTTCACATACAGGAAACAAATGGAATTTATTGAAATGGATCTGTTGTTGTTGTTGTTGTTGTTGGTACATTTTTTATTAGCCATGTTGCTGGCAAGGCACAATGGAAGATTATGGTGGTATGTTGGTTGGGGGTCCAACTTGATTCGAACTAAGATATCTCAACAAGTTTAAGGGAAATGCTGGTGATTGTTCATAGTGTAAACTGACTTTTCTTAAAATGCCACAAGTAGTTTTTTTAGTGAAATGTCTTGAGAACTATTGGATAAATTGTCACATTGCACCAAGAGGTTAAATTGTAACATTTTTGTTGATTATCTGACTTCTCATCCAGTACCATCATCGTGTCAAAGTTTTGATTTCTACAACACCTTTGTTTATGACCACAAAATGAATGACATGTCCGTCAGCCTCAGTTCTGCTTTGACGAGCCTCGTTTGACCAAAAAGTCTGGTTCACTTCAGTTTACTATACGTTAGAAGAGCTATTATTGCATGTCCCTGTTGAGGATAGTAACTAAAGAACCATTCCGTGCCAACTTGGTCTTTTGTTCTGTTGAGGATCCTTGATCACTGATCTGACACTCCAGCACTAGTGAAGTTTCCTTGTTGTGTGCTGACAGTGTGTCCCACACTGTAACAGCCAGAGCCACAGATTATCACCAACGGCCCATCACTGGCCTGCTGTCGGGCTGGTGTGTCAGGGCCCTAATGTTTACCAGAACATGTTATAGTGCTAACATGCTAAGCTAAGATGTTAAACATGGTAAACCTTACTTTCCAAGAATCTGCATGTTGACATGTAGATAATAACTTGCATGTTCAAGATCCACAACTCATTACAGTGGCCTTAGACTGTTAGTTTTGTTAGAGAGAATTCTAATTTCTAAAATGGCTTTCAGGTCATCTGACCTTCTTGATTTAAGTAAACACAGGTTTTGACCCCCTGTTGCATTAAGTTTTGTATTGTTGTACTGCTGCATTTTTAATCAGGCCGTCTATTTGACTTGTAGAATGATTGATAGACGCTTGAAAACGATGTGCCCCTTAATCAATATTATATAGAGTCAAGTGAGTTTTTATGAGCTTGTACTTCACTGTGATACCGATTATATTGATCATCAATGCAATAACATGAGCTGCATTCTTTCCAGCAGGGGACAGTTTAGTTGCAATCACAGTTTTAAACCATCATATGGCTTCAGTGCTACATTAAAACATCATGTATCAGATGAAGATGTGACAAAGCAGAGTGACTGCATTCGTGAACAGATTCTTCCTGTATGGTTGTGCTGTGTGGTTTGTATCAGCTTGTGTACAGAAGGGGAGGTGATGGGATTGTTTCCGGTATCTCATCTGCATTTCAAGTGGCCATCAAGTTATCTGGATATCTGCCCGACACATCTCGAACCAGCAGAGCGATAACTTCACCGCGGCAGAGTGCAGTGTAGACAAACTGATGTCTGTGTGGAGATGTTTAGAGAAGGCTGATGTTGAAAGAATGACAACAAAGGAAATACGGCCATGTTGTTAACACAGTCCTCTTATATAAACAAAACATTACCGCGCTGGTAGATTGTTCACAAGGAGATAATAGGACTGTTTTCTTTAACAGAGTTGGTGATCTTACAGGTGTTCTCCGGCAACAGCAGTGCCTCATTTACATGTTTCAGTCTGCTGTGATAAACTGTTGTCTCCGCTGAAATAGCTGGTAACCACTCTGTGAACAGATATAAGCCCTCTGTCGGTGTCTTATTGGAGGTGATTGTGTTTGCTTGGCTTCTGTTTTTGTGACACGCTTCCAGCTGTCATTGACTTGGCTGACAGAAATGTACAGAATATTGTGTCGGCTGTGTCGTGCTGCAGTTTTGGGGGAAAAAAATGTATCATGGAAATAATGCTGGATATTGTCTGCGGAGTTGGATAGTAGATGTTACTATTTTGACAACCAAAATCATTTGTTCAGGCAAGAAATGTCAAACATTAGCTGATTCCAGCTTCTGAAATGTAGTGATTTTATGCTCTTTCTGTCATTTATGATATTGAATGTGGAGAATTTGGGTTTTGGACTGTTGGTTGGACAACAGAAACAATTTGAAGATGTCACTTTGTACTCAACGATTAACAGATTAGTCATGAAGATAGATGAATTGACGATGGCAAAACCTTCAATGTAATTATGTCATGATGCTATATCTCTACAACCGGACCCTACAGCCCTAGTTGTGGTTTTTGGAGGCATATTTTCTTTACAAAAAATCCCATAAATAACGCCATTTATCTTCACTACAAACAGGCGTTATTGTCCGAGATCAAATTTCTGACGGGCCTTGGATAAATCATGTGTGGCAAACCTCAGGAAAAAAACGAAGCGATGGTCTTACGTCATTTAAACACTTGGAAATATTTTGCATATAGATTGTTTTCTTTTAATAACATTGAAATACATTTTCAGAGAAGTTCAGCTTGCGTTTTATCTTGGGAAAAAAAATCTTTTCTGCTGCACAAAAGACATTTTTGTGTTTTTCATACTTCTGCCCCTGACTCTACTGCCCATGGAGGTGCTTGACTTGTACATTGCAGTGAAAAACGAGCTGACAGTGAGTAAAGTTGTGACAGGAGCCAAAACACACCCGGAAAATGCTTGATTCAGAGGTTTAATCAATTAATCATTCCGCCTATAAAATGTCAGAAAATAGTGAAACAATTCTCAGCAACCAAAGTGACTTTTTCTGGTGTCTCGTGTCTTCTGTTCAACGGCCATAAACCCTGAAATATTCAGTTTACAGTGATATCAAACGCATAAAACAAGTGGTCATCACATTTTGGAAGCTGTATTTTCCTTGACAAATGACATAAAGATTGAACTGATTATGGAAATGATTCACAGTTCATTTTATGTTGATTGTCGAATTATTTAAACCATGTAATCAGCCATTAGCGAACATATAAAAGCCCTAATGCTCTGTATTTGTAACATTCACACTGAAGTGCTGTGTGATAAGCGCATATAAAGGGAACTCTGTGCTCTGAAACATGTTTTTTTTTTTTCTCCCTACAATACTTTTCTCCCACCACAATTCATGAATCAGCGGTGTGAAACTGGGTTGTCTGCACTTCAAGGTAAAACAGAGAAAAGACTGAATCCTTCTCTCTCTGAGGCCTAGATTCAGTCTCTTTGATCATCTCTCCGTACTCACCCAAACAGCCAAAGCGTCCGTCTGCAGCACTCCCTTCTTTCTTCCTCCTCTTCCTCCTCCTTGTCGTCCTCTCCTGACATTTTTTTTCTTCTTTTTTATTAACGGGAAACAACAAGAATGTGGCTCTCCTCTGAGCTGGATTTCCTTTTAAGCCTTTTGGTCTTTCCATACAACTGTTGTTTTTTTTTTTTTAGTGTAGCATTGGATATGTTTCTGTTTTCTCTTGAACAAAACCTTCATGGTTAGAAGGATACGTAAAAGTGCACCTCATAAAATAAGATACTTCATAGATAAGTAGTTGAGTCGGATTCGCATTAAGCTCAGTGAAAGATGAATTGGCATTTTTCGTTTCGCATCACCACTTTTTTTTCAAATCCATCTTTGATCACAGACTCATATTGTTTTCGAAATTACATCCAAAGATGAAAGCGGGCTTCTGTATTAAAAAAGACAAATATGAACTTACGATTACACGAAAACAAAACTCTCTTCAGTTCCTTTTTGCATCCACCTCATTTCGTACGTATCCGTCCTTGATGTGGTTGATGAGATTCGTCAGAATTCATTAGTGTGAAGCCTTTTATATATCAGCTTTCTAAAACAATGCTGCTGCTTCACGAGATGGTAAGATAAGAGTAGTTAAAGGTTGTATTGAGTCACACTAAAGATATTGGAAGATGAAGATGTGGTTTATGGAAATTCAACACTCAACACAACATGGTCAGTGCCTCAAACTCTCAGTCCACAACAACATTTTTAAGTAAGGGCCCGAGTCCACTTAGCATTTTTGTTTCGGCCAGAAAACTTCTGCCAAAACAAATTGTTAGGAAATGTCACATCAGGCGCACGTTTAATTGATTCATCTTAAAAAAAATCATGAACAGTTGCAGTGTATGGCTATGAAACACAACTGTTGGCTTATATATGCATCAAAACAAACTGTTTGTATTCTGTATTTGTCTCTGCTAAACAAGACATTTACTGATGTACTTATCTGATACACTGAGTCATTATCAGAGCCCAGACGCTTATTAAACTGACATATTATTGGTTAAATGTGACTGATCCCAATCATAAAGACTGTTTGTCTCAGTCTGTGTTGTTTTATGTCATCAATTAAAACAAAATAAGTTAAATATATCTACAAGCCTAAAAGAATGTAGGTTTAGGATGCTCCTTCATTTTCAACATGGCAGATGTTGTGGCCTTTTTTTTTTTTTTTTTATGTAACTCAATTAATTTCCCCTCCGCTATTCTTCTGATCTGAAATGTGTCCTCTACGTGAATCCATTTTTGGAGAAGCCGAGTAGTGTCGTGTGAGGTGAGGCCGGGGTTATGAGGGTTGATTGCACATGTTGACAAACGGTCGTGAATCGGGTGTTAGCCTAGCAGAAGTGTTAGCCACGTTCTGTTACCCTGCTTGCTGTTGTGAAAGGAAGCAGCAGCAGCATTGATGAGACTGCAGTGCTCACGGTCTATATTCGTGACAGAGAGACAGACGGTGTGTGTGTGCGCGTGTGCACGTGTGTGTGTGTGTGTGTGTTGCTTGTTTGCGAGGCAGTATTATTGATTCATAGGCAGTGTGATTGCAGGCAGCCTCCCTCAGCTGTGGTCGCCCGGCTTTGCTGGGCTGGCAGAGCGTGCTACACTGCAGCACGCCACTGAAGGCTCTGTGCGTGTGTGTGCGTGTGTGTGTGTGATGTTTTTTCATGGAGAGAGAGAGAGAGAGAGACAGTGTGTTGGTGTGTGTTTGCACGGAGGAGAGACAGACAGCATGTGTTTGTATTTTTTTCCTTTTTTTTTTTTTTTTTTTTTCTTCGTATGGCTGGGGGCATGATGTTTTTGGATTATCTTTCCGTCCGTTCCAATTTTAAGAACGCGATATCTAAAGAACGCCCGGAGAGATCTTCTTCAGATTTGGCACAGTCGTTCAGTTTGATGCCAAGGACCAACTAATTAGGTTTTGATTGTTAAAGGTTAAAGGTCAAGGTCACTCTGAGCTCACAAGGCACGTTCTTGGCCATAACTCAAGAATTCATACGCTTATCATGACCAGATTACACATAAATGTCAGATAGGATGAAATGGTGACATTTTATATCCAAAAAGTCAAAGGTCAGCTTCATTGTGACATCACAGTGCCCTGCAAAAAAGACTTCCCTGGCCTTTATTCAACACCATAACTCAGGAACAGAAGGGGGAGGGGGAATAGGGATGGGTGTTTGGATGTCATTTTTGATGGCATTAAGCACAGACTGAAAACAGCAGAGACAGTAAACAGGAAATCTCTCATGACCTTACTTGCTAGCAGAGTTAGCATGCGCCCTTGAGATGCTACCAAGGCTGAGAAGATTACATAAATCCATTTAAAAAAAGAAGGAAGGAGACTGCCATTTTCACTCGGGTGATCATTCTGACTTTTTTGCTAAGTTAGACTTCTTTTGAGTGTACTCGAGGACTCGCCTTTAACACTGATTGTATAGATCTTCTGTTTTTTGTGGTTGAAGATGTCCAAGAAGTATTCACGTTTGTAGTGTTACTGCAACATCCATGTTTTAAAGCACTGTCTTCTGTCATGACATACAACCTCGTGTTCTGTCAGAATCAGCTTTATTGGCCCAGCACGTGAACACACACAGTGAATTTGATTGTGTGTCAATAAAGTGACACACTTATACATACAGCAAAACAACGCCGAACGAGATCCAGCAGAAGCTCTTAAAAAAAAACTCAAGGGGCTTCACGATCTGCACAGCACACCACATCCTCGATCCTCAGACCCTCTGTCTTCTCTGTCCTTCCTTGAAGACGGCTTCAGTGTTGAGAGTCCAGTCTAGTTTTTATTAATCCGGACCCCGAGGCGCTCGTTTGAGTCCACCATCTTCATTTCATGTCCCTGGTTGATAACCAGGACAGGCGGCCTGCTGTTCCTCTGTAGTCCATCACAGCCTCATCGGTTTTACTGATATGGAGCTTCAGGTGATTGTTGTTGCACCGTGTGACGAAGCTTTCTATCAGTCCTGTGTGCTCCCTCTGTAAAAATAGTCTTTCATTGTCGACGGCATGTTTTCAGTTCCTTCTTCACTACATACATGAGATGGGTCCAGACGGACGTGGATGTAACGTGAAACTCGACAGGTTGGTTGAGGCGTACGACTGCGAGGCTGTAATTCTACTTGATTCTTGTAGTCAACCATGTAAGCACATTGAGCCGTGAAGCATGTGTTGCCACTGTGTGTGTGTGTGTGTGTGTGTGTGTGTGTGTGTTTTAAGAGGGGAGGTTGTATGTCCTGTGTGTGTGTGTGTGTGTGTGTGTGTGTGTGTGTGTGTGTGTGTGTGTGTGTGTGTGTGTGTGTGTGTGTGTGTGTGTGTGTGTGTGTAGTCAGTCATGTAAGCACATTGAGCCATGCAGTGTGGGTGTGAGGGAGAAACTCTTAGGGGTGTGTGTGTGTGCGCCTGTGTAGTCAGTCATGTAAGCACATTCAACCATGACGTGATGCCACTATGTTGTGTGTGTCAGTGCGTGTGTGCGTGTGTGTGTGTGGGGGCTGCAGTTGCTCGGTTGTTGTGGAGATGGATGGCGGCGGCTTGGGTCATTACTGAGCCTCAGTTAGCTTAGTGGCTAATTTTAGCTTCTGGGTTAGCCGTAACTGTGTCTGCCGAGTCGTTTTTCTGTTCAGGGAGGAAAAGCAAGCGAACATGGAGCGAGGTGAGCGGGGAAATGGTTTTCTTTGTTTATTTTTGTGAGTTAAAAACCTTAGTCACTTCACCTCAGATGATGCATTAAGAAATTAGACGGAATGACGTGAACAGTGAAAATCTTACAAGCAAACCTGATGAGGATGTGATACGTCTAAACCCACGTGGTGCCACATATGTCTGTTACAGGTTCAGTGAATCCATCCTCCAAATTAGGTTGTTTATTTCTTAAATTATGACTAAAGAAAGACAAAATGAGCTGTGACTGAGCATCATGTGACTTGTTTTAGATGAAAATAGGGCTCCACGGCTTACTGCAATTACTTTGACATGTACTAAAACTGTGTTATGACTCACAATTAGTAATGATCATTTTTGCATCATAACTTTAATATCCTCTGGAAAAAAGTATGAAAATTATGATGTGACATTTGTTGAGGTTATAAAGTTATCTTCAAAGGTTGTCCAGTGTATTTTCCAACAATTTAGCTGTAATTCTTCGTGAAATAAAAAGTAAAGTATTGAAAAAAGCTTAGGTACAGTTGCTGACCTTGATAATGCCCATTTTGTTTATGTGCATGTCGAGTGGCACTGGCAGGTGTTTTTTTTAATTTTATTTTCCATATTGTTTCTGTTGTGTGGTTTCATTTCTAAATGTTAAGAATTGAAAGGTCATTGCTCTTTGTGAAGGTGTACTTGAAATGTTCTTTTTTATTATGCTCTTATAATATCATTATGGGGGTGGCATAAATATTACAATGACAATAATATAATCTATTGCAATTATTTCTTGCACAGAAATACCTCTACAAAAATGATTTGTTGTGACAGTCCGGTACTGAGAAAATCAAACAATGCAATACATTTCTCTAATCACCTGGATATCGATATTTCAGCAATATTGTCGTGACTTTTAACAAAACAACACAACACAACACAAAAAAGACCGGTGTATATAATGACTCAGTGGGTAAAGACGAGCCTTTATTTTCCAGTGAGCAGTCTAGTATATTAAAAACAAAACACTTACGACATAAATACAGGAGACATGCAGGATATAGTCTTGGAGTTTTGCATCAGTGGGGAATTTGGGTTATTACAGCTGTGAGAGCCTCACCTAATGTTTTTCATCATGGTTAATCTGCTGATTACTTTCCTGAATTGTCAGTTAATTGTTTAGTCTTGTTAGATATCAATTTCCACAGGCTCCAAGTGACTTATTCCTATTGCTAGTGAGTGATGGTGATTAAAGCAAGTGACGATTAATTATGGTCGTGGCAGCTCTAGAAAATAGAGCTACAACTTTAATGATGATACGTTTACAGTAAGAGCATCTTCCTCGTCATGTGCAGAGACGATCCTCGCTCATCAGCAGATAAGAGACAGAGTACCTGGCATGCTCCTCAGTTCTCTGGTGCTCAATTAGAATAGTTTATTTGATGAAGTTAACAGAAAGTGCTGTTTGTTCTGTGATCCGCTCTTTGCTTCAGCACCGCTTTTTTTTTTTTTTGTGTGTGTCAGGTGAAGTTTGTGGCATCATGCAAATGTGGCCTACTTGGCGAGCAGAGATTCTGTTGTGTTACTCACTCTGGTGCGAGTGGCCTAGTTACGCCCGTGTCCTTCATCATTTCAGATGCTACACGCACAGTTTTGAATGATTTCACTTCATTTTCTGCGTATTTAAATTGACTCTAAATAAGACATATCTCCTGGTGTTGGCCCTGTTTAACCCCCAGAGGAAAAAACCAGGTCAGATGAGCCCGAGCTGGACTTTTCTAGCTTTTTTGAGGGGGGACTTGTTGAAACTGTACTAAAAGATGATCGGTTTGGTCTTCCAGTTCAGTCCTGGACCTCTAAACCTGTGTATTGCTGGTTACTACCCACACTGAGAAGTCAATTTCTGTTAGCTGCTTTAATCTACACCTTGTATCCGAGGTGCTAAATCAAGCACAGCAGGTTTCAGATGTAGGGGTGCTGCTCTGGTTGTAACCTGAATAAGTAATACGCTCTCTCTCAGCCCTGCAGGGAAAAGTATGCCCAGTAAGCCCCGGTTAGGTCCTCTATGACCCAGTGGTATCCAGGCTGATGTTTCCAGAGCTTCTGATCTCCAGAGCTCACATCTCCAGAAGCAGATTAAAGTCTTTTTAAAGTAGTCATCAAAAGGAAGTCTTTCAGAGGAATAGCTCGAAGTCCAAACGCAGATGATAATCTAAACTTCCTTTTGGAGATTTCATTTAAAAGAAAATCTGCTCTGTTCTGGCCGACGTCTTCAAGTACTCAATTAGTAGAAAATAATCTGCATTTTAACTCAGTCATCTTAACTTGTCTCTGTTAAATACTATTTTTTGTTTCCTGTGTATTGTGACCTCTGTAGGAAATACTATGAAAGGTAAGAAGTGTAATAGACATCAGTGATGTCAGTTTCTGATGATGATGCCTTCTTTCAAAGCAGTTTAAGCATCTGTACATTTGCTAAAAATCACACAAGCCAGTAACACTTTATTTCTTAATTATTTGCATCAGCATTCATTGATTTCTGTTTGTATTGATAATGTTATAACCCAGGTAAGAATTAAAATGTATTGTTTGTTTGTAGAAAAAAAAATAGTATTGTGTATGCTTTAGGGAAAGTCTGTCTCAGGTCAAAAAACATTTTCTACCCAATTCATGAAAAATATACTAATTAAAAAATGCTTTTACTGCTGAAAGACAACAGACTCTTATTCATAAAACAAGTTAAAATGAAATGCTTTATTTAATCAGCACCTCTGTGTACTATTCGATGACTGAACATAATAGGCACCATTAAAAACGACTTTATGAACGGGTGTATTGTGCAGGTGTTCCTCATAAAGTGGACACCGAGTGTAATTTAAGAATGAATTGGGAGATGCTACAGATGTATTCACCATTTTAAAGCTGCTTTTGATCATCTACACTGGCTTTTACTCTCTTTACTTAGAGCAGTTGACCTTATCACAGATGTATTCACCATTTTAAAGCTGCTTTTGATCATCTACACTGCTACTCTGCCGCTCATGTCATGTAGGGACTTGACAGAAGCCTGCTCGGTTCTTCTGGCTCCCGAGCCTTTAACACATCTACACACTCTGTCTCTAAAAAAAGAATTTGCTCTGATTTTACTCTGGCTTTGTGGAGGCCTGTCCTTGAGTCAGAAGTTGATAGTTTGTTGGATGACAGATTCTGATAGAACAGATAGCAGTTTGTGTCTACAGAGAGTCGAAACACAACTGAGAGTTTAGACATTTTTCTGCACGCTCTCTGCTGTATATTCCCTGCCCATCAAAGCTGCAGCATATTTGGGTTAACATTCTGTCCTACTCGACACAACAGCTATATTTACAACAGCATTTTCAAAACTATAATGATCTTCCATCCAGACTTAACACAACTGACATGTGATGTTCATTACAAAATGCATGTGGCATGACTATTCAAATAAAATAAGCATGCATGTGTTGATGTATAAAGGAGGCAGATTTTAGTCTGTGGCTGGTTGCTTAGTTACATAAAATACATCAAACGATTTTCCATTTACTTTTTTATTTTAGTCTTCACAGAATCATCCTGGATAATGTGATTTTTTTAAAATTAAAATACTGTCTGCAGCCATTTTTGTCCCTCTTTTCCATCATTGGGATTTTTGATGTCACTTTGTGCTTTTTTTAAAAGAAATATACAATATAACATTCACACCAGTGTTGCTGCATACGCTAATAAAAATAATTTAGGAGGTGAACATTGATGTCTCGACATTATTGTTTCCAAAAATCTCTGTTTCTGCCCATTCAGATAGAAATGGTCAAAACGTTCAGAGAAAGCTCTAAGAAACATCCACGTACATGTAGACCTGGCTGTATTTTAATTCCTTATCCCGTCTGAACTGTGGTCATCAAATGAGGACATGATCAGCTCGCACAGCTTGTAGTCTGAAATGATGCTGACCCGAGTGAGTTTCATCTCCTGCTCGACTTCCTTGTGCGTGATGGCTTTTCCTCATCACAGCTCATGCCCTCAGCAAATGGTTTGCTCCAAAACACAACACGAGACATCCAAACTCAGTCTCACAAATAGATTATGTGCAACTGAAAGCAAAGGTGGATCAAATAATTCACTGTTCTTTAGAATTGACCCATGATAATAAGATAACTTTTTGCTTAAACGTTGTTATATTTCAAAGACACGTATGTAACTTGTAGTTCAAACACACCTGATGGTGATAGAGGCTAAAATTTAGTCTGCAAAGATGAATGATTGAAGATTTGTGGTGTGAACAGTTTTTCCCTCCTCTCACAACCCTTGTGGGAAACGCATTGCACTTTGCAATGTCTCCTCTTCTTCCTCTTCCTTTTCCTCTTCTTCTTTCTTTCTTTCTTGTTCTTGATCTTTTTTCTCTATCTCCGTCCTTTGTCTTCCACTTCATTCTTTGTCCTTCCTTGTCCTTTTTCTTTCCTCCTCTTCTTTCCTTTCTTCCTTCTTCTTCTTCTTCTTCTTCATCTTCTTCTTCTTTGTTCTTGTCACAGATAAGGGCAGATCACAAACCAACTTTAAAGGTGCGTGCTGCTTACATCTACACCTTTTTGACAGATGGACAGAAGCAGGTAAAGATTTGAAAATGCAGGCTGACATCAGATACAGAATGAGTCCATCGACTGTCGGGAGCCATTGGCAACGAAAGGGTTACCATGGTGACCGCGTGTTTACGTCCACCTCCCCGCAGCTTTGGCACAGAGAGCCAGTTTCCATGGAAACGGCTATGATACCCCCCCCCCCAAACCAACTGGCAAGGAGGCCGTAGAGCCCGCTTTCTGTGTGTGTGTGCGTGTGTGTGTGCATGTGTGTGTGTGTGATTCATTGAGATGATTCCTCATACCTGTGCGAGAAGCAGAGTCGGTTAAGCGCATCTGCATTGGCCTCACGACACGAGGCAGTCATGCTCGCCGCATCAAACGGCAGTTACAAAAAGACACACGCACCTGCTGCATGTCTCACATACACTAACCATACATCAGCATGACACGCACACACGCTTTTCACAGACAAAAATACACACACGTCACTTGAGGATTTGCGTATAGACACCGACATCAGTCAGTCAGCCGCTCCACACTGGCCTGGCCCGGTGAGTTGTGTGTGTGTTTGTGTGTGTGTGTGTGCGTGTGCTCCATGTTCTCTGGCTTCTAAATACAGTCAATGGCATCAGACATCCACTTTTAGACGCTTTATCACTCTCGCTGCTTCGCTGTCATAGGAACCGTGCAGTCGCTTCTCTGACAACCTGCATCACACACACACGTGTGTGTACGTGGATGTGATGAGGGGGGGAATCGATGGCCTTGAAAAACCTGTGTTGTTGCTATAGGCCCTCTGAAGAACGTCAGGCTGCATTTTCATCAACCTTTCTGATTCAAAATTCGACATAATCACAGTAATGAGGCGGCGCTGGCTCGTTTTCAGTAACACAATCACTTCCTTTGCCAAGTGCAGAAATGTGCTACAGTTTGTGGCGCTGACATTGCTACAAGAACATACGGACGACGTACAGTCTCTCACATTATGTACAGATGGACGGAGCCCACGAACAGCAGTGTTAAAAGAGCGCTCACCAGACGGAGGAGCATGCTGCACATGGAGCTGTATGTATAATAAACACTTGGACAGCTGGTGGTCGATACCTGTTTATGCATCTCGAGCCAGGCAGCAGTCCTGATTCTGCTGATTGCCTTTTGTCTTTATCTCAGGAGTTTATAAGAAAGAGGCAAAACGCAGCATCATTACCATTCAGCATTGAGTTTTATGTGTATTTTAATATTAACACTGCAGCACATAATGTGTTTTAGTGAGAAAATTGTGAACTACGGCTGACCTTAGTATTTTTTTGTTTTTATTTTTGCCCACTGTTTTTTTTTTTGCTGAGGAACGAGGGCTTGGGCGATAATATAAATGATGAAATACTGCAGTATTTGCCATCATATGCACTAGTATTTCAAACATATCGAACAGCTGTTATGGGATCTTTGGGACGAAAAGAAAATGCACATGGAGTTGTCGTGGTCGTGGAGGCGATGCACATCGATCTTTAACGTTATGGGAATGAGACTGGTGGAGGTTACTGCAGGTTAATTGGCCCAATATTGGCCATGCAGGCGGCGCTTTAACACACAGACATGTAGGACTTTCTTAAAAGAATGCCAGCATGCCAATTTGTCAACTGGCCTTCAGGAGTTTAGAGGCAACATAACCCGTGACTAGCTTTTCTGTTGTGTTTGCAGTTCATTCTGTGCACCAAAAGTCGTAATGTAAATGTTCTTATTTACATTATTTAAACGTGTATGTGTTGCAGTGAGATGTAAAGAAGTCAACAGCATATCAACCTAAATCATAAAATGAAATACCATAACTGATTATTATCATTTCAAGATGTGTATCTTGATGTAGAGACAATAAAGTGATATAAAATTGGGTATTGCCCAAGCATTGAGGAAGGAGATATGAAAAAGAGTTAAAAAGACAGATAAAGAGCAAGAAATGCAGCGCCAAGGTCGAACAGAAATGTGAGAGAGAATCAAGTCTCAAGATGGCTGAGAACAATTGGAGTCATATTTACCAACTCAAGATCCTGGCAAGATGTCTGCTGGAGGAACATTATGCAACACTGTGAATCCAAAATTGAAATTTATATGTTTTCTTAATGACTGGATGAATGTTGGCAGCAGTGTGGTGATTCAATGGCAGACCACTTAATGCATTCATTTTGTAAAGAAATATTTCTTGAATAGAAGTTGAATTATTCTTTGTTAGATTTTACCTGGAAAGCTTCTTTTGGTTGCATGCTGAAAAGCAATCGCACAGAAGCGGCTGCACCATCCAAGGACGAGACCTCAGTCGTCATTGAAATGCTCTATATTGCGAAATTGACCTTTTCCTTAAGACTGCAATCGGAGCAATCCATTAAAAACTGGGAATATTGAATATTTACTCTACTGGATGTAACCTTCTATCCTTGCACTTTTTTGATAAATGTTTCAAAAGAGAAACTGAGCTCATCTGTGGAGTTTATTTGAAAAGCTGTTCACATAAATCCACTTGTGTGGTGGATGATTTGTCTCTACAGTCCGTCACCATCATGAAACCATTCAGGTTTTTGATGAAACTCAGCAACAAGACAGTTACCACTGAGCTGAACGATGGCACACAGGAATAAGGAACCGACACAAGTGTTCACGCTCACCTGAAGGTCGGTGAAGATGAAGAAACAGGGAGACCATTCAGCTGGAATCAAACTATCTGTGGCAACATTATTCGCTACTCGATCCTTTCTGAGAGCCTCCCATTGGACGCTCCCATCAAGCCAAAGTCCAAGAAAAGGGAGGCAGTGGTTGTATTGGGACAAGACAGAGGATGAGTGCGCGGCGAAGGAAGAGGATGGGCCGCAATTGGCTAACAGTGTGATTGCCAGGCTGCACATTTGCTGGGAGGCCAGCGATAAAGCATCCCTGCGATAATGGACCAGTGTGGTTGCGCGAGCACAAGGCTTTAATGAGCTTTACCCTCCCTACACGAGGGGGAAGATGGTGGCTGATGTCTTTCCTCCTGTCTTTTTGACTCATTACCAGTCAAAGCTTCCAATATTCATGGGTTATTTTCACCTCGCGAGCTGAAGAATTTTGTATTCTTCAGGTTCTTCCTTTTTTGAGAGAAAACCACTGCAATGTTTTTTTTTCATGTCGGGTGTTTATTAGATGTTGTTAAACCTTCTTTTGCACAGAAGTGTGATTTATTTGTCATGTATTAATCATAATTTTTTAACAGATTTTCATCCAGTGCCGCTCGAGTACCATTGATAAGACTTTCAGTATTTTTATAAGAATGTCTGTTGTTAATCTCACCAGTTTGTTAATCACCTTCTGTTCACTGAAAGACGTTAATGATATTTTTGACACTCACAGTCCTCCCAAATTTTGGTTTCATGTTTTTTTTTCTTGTTTTTCCTTAAAATTTTCTTTAATTTAACTGTATCTTAGTGTTTTGCTTTTGATAAACAGTAACTGAAAATGTTTCTGTCCATGTAAATCTGCAGTCCCGACTTTAGCACTTCCAATTTACTTCCTGCTTTGGAAATTGTCTCCAGCTGATGCATGTTGTGACCTTCTCCTCTTCACTGATGTCTGTCGTCTGATTCTGCTTGTGTTTTGGAATAAAGGACTCTTATATTGTCAGTCAGGAGTTCATAATGGTGGGTTCCCAGCATGTATTTGTCTGACTTCTACATAGTATGAGAAGAGGAGTGTTGTTGCTTTTTTTTTTTCAGACCGCTTATTGTCGTAATAATTACATGTAGAGTCACATGTTGTATAGATGCTGTCTGTGTTCAATAGAAACATTTTGATAGATGGATCTCACTTGGGTTGTTTGTCAAAGAAAACGATTTACAGCACTCGTTGTTTACAGATGAGACTGCGTTATATTGTCATATTTCTATCAAGCTTGTTATTTTATAGTCAGAGTCTGATCTGAAGCAGCTAAATAAAAATCTGATGTAAACGTTTCAATCTAATGCCTTTACCGACTGTGTCCCACTCAGGAAAGCCTGGTCGACTGATGCGTTCCAGTTCTAGTAAAAACTGACAATGGATACACAGCGGGATGTCGACACTGAGGCGTATAATGCAGAAATACAAAGAGCTTGAACGATGCATGACGATATCCGCTGAAATTAAGAATACAAAAAACCCTTTAAAAAAGGCAGGAAATGTATAATTAATCCACTGCATGGTGATATTTGGTGCCAGTGTATGGATAATTGAATTGAAAAAGCTCAGTGACACACCTGCTGAGGGAGCTCTCCTGTCCGTCTGTCCATTTTCTGTACATGCATGTTCAAGCTAACAGGTGCACGGCGGAGCTACAGCAGAATGCAGATACACGAACACTAGCAAACCAATACGAGTCAGTGATTAACGTGAGCGGAGGGTGTAAGGCTGACAACACCAACACGGAACATTAACATGTCCGTAACCGTCGGGTGGATTTAGTGTGACTGCTTGTTTTCACCAGAGGAAACTCCCAAGTGTCCATCAGCAGCTTCAGTCAATGTAAATCACACACACACACACACACACACACACACACACACACACACACACACACACACACACACACACACACACACAGGCACAGCTTATTGACTTCCTGTCCTCTGCACGACCTTCAGATGGGGGATAAAGGCACATTTCCTCAGTCTTTCCTGACACGGAGTCGTCATCCAGTATTGATCAGTTTAAGATATTGATAGTTTGTTTCATAGTTTGAATGTCACTCTGTCAATACAGGGGTGTTTTTGTTGTTTCGAGAATAGAACGTGGTTTCTTTCCTCTCATGGGTAGATGTCATGTCATGGATTTGAGTTTTTGTTTCATAGTGATGTGTAAGAAAAGCGGTTAGAGGTTATTGGGAGAATGGTAGCCACCTGTTCAGGCTGCCCAGTTCATTCTGGACTTTCTTGGTCTTGGATTTGATAAAATGACCAGAACAGAAGATTTTGCCTCGGAATCAGTTTTGAGGTTGATTAAAAATTAAGATCCGCTTCTCAGCTTTTGCCCGACTGAGTGTGGTTGAGCACGCTTCACACCCGTTCCTGCTTTGTGCTGGATCGCTGACCCTTTGCTCTGACCTTCCTCTGTGGTACTGCAGGGATCAATCAGGTAGCACATTATCATTCATTATAAAGCAGGATTCATTATACACACACTCACATTCATGCTCGCAGAGGAAAGTGTGAGCAGCAGAACGCTCTCACCTTGAAATTTGATTCAATAATGGAGTTTAATTTAGTCTTTCTGGTCAGTGCTGCGGTCTGTAGTTAATGCAGCCTTATTCATTCAACAGTGTCCAAACAGAGGGCTGAAATAATTACAGAACATAAGCTTTAGTTACAGCGATTGCAAAAACCACTGAAGAGAATAACTGGCTCTGTGATATAAAGAAAATAAATGCATAAATACAGAGTAAACAACAAACAATACCCGGAGCTGCAGACACACACACCTCACTGCAAAAACACAACAGTGGAGTGAAATGAAAAAAAAAACCGGCAGACAGGGAAACAAGATGTCAAAAATAAAGATCAGAACAATTTAAAAATAACAGTTAAAACTGAAGTCATAACAGGACAAATTACTTCATTATACTGAAAATTATTCATCATTTTAAACGATGACCAAACTCTATTTTAGTACTTTTTCCTCTCCAGCCCACAAAGACGCTGCAGTGGGCCGCGACGCTGAGAAGACTGAGCTGTCTGTGACATAACTGTTTCCACCGTCCTCACCCTGAGACTGTTGAACCGCAGTATCCAACCTCGATTCGCCCAAAGTGCTTCAGCGGCACGGAGTTCTTCCACTCTACCTACACATGCAAAAGATATATAGACTTAAGAAACGTCTGCTCTTCCAGTTGCATCATCTCCATGAGGAAAGTCCTGCAGCTGTACCAAAGAAGTAAAACAGGGATTTCCACCGTGTCTGTAACTGTAATGTGAGATACATGCAGCTGAACACAGGAACTTTCTTCCACATCCACCTCTGATTTTTACACCAGGTCGTCAACTCAAAGACATCAGGAGGGTAGCAGAGCTTAAGTACTACATATTATGTGCTAGATATTAAACTAAGTCGGTGGTATCTGCATAAATGCTTCCAACCATAAATATTCATGACAGGTAGGAGGACCTCAAGGTCAATGTAGCATGTGGGCAAATAGCACCATCCATTTAAATCAAAAAACGCAGAGATGCTTCAATATCCATCGCCGACTGTATGTCACGCACACCAAGTCTGTAATTCCACGAGGTTAAATACAGCTTGTAATGAATTCTGTGGCGTTTTGAATTAGAACGTTTTTGAATCACTGCATCTTCAACGGTACATCAGTAAAATTCAGCATGAAGCCAATTTTCATCTCCCGCCGTATCGTTACAGCCGCTTAAGTTTCTGCCACACTAACAGCTTTTTGGACATGCGAGTTAAGACTCCGCAGTCGGATCCAAACGCTGCCTGCCAAGTCCTGACTCAACCCCGTGTTAGTGATGCTTCACTAAGAATTGCACAAGGAAACGTATAAACTTAGGGTTAGGGTTAATACAAGGAACTCTGAAACTGGTTATGAAACACTTTATGACCCGCATAAGCAAACGAGACCATCAGCAGGGTGATTTGTTATTTCTGTGTGGGAAGCACTGAAGTGTGTCATGCATTGTGGGACTCGCCCTGCCTTATGTCTCCACTCCACTTGGTCCCAACCTCTCAAAGCCTTGGTCTTGTCTTGGCCTCGGTACACTCTGGTTTTGGTCATGACTCTGACTCGGTTCAGCTTGTCTTTTACCGCAACAGTGTTGTTTGTGCACAGCTACACATTTTCTGTAGTTTGGTCTGTTGTCATTTGTCGACAGTCGCTCACCGTCATGTCTGAAGTCTCCAACAACAACATTTACTATTTGAAGCTCTCGCTGAGATTCTTCTTGGAAAATGTCTGTGGTATACAGGAAGTGATGCGTTTCATGTTTCGTGGATATAAAAAAAAAAATGAGCAGAGCAGTAATATCTCCTCTTAACTCCCCTGAGGTCTTCAGCATGTGTCTGCTGGGGGGGGGGGGGTTCTGTTAAACTCTTTGAGCTCAGTCACATGGTAGCACCACTCCTCCTGCAGTCTCACACTAGCTGTGATGTGAGGAGACGTTGAATAATCAGCCAGAACCACCACAAACACACACATTCAACCTGTCCTCCATCCTGCCCCGTCAGGCTCACGTGTTTCACTAAAAATAAAATAAACACGCAATAAAAACAATTTCATACTACTAATACTCAGGTTGTCTCGAGGGTTCAGGTGTTCAGGATGTGATCCGAGAAGCGGTAGCATCCCGGAGTTGAGGGAAGAATATTCTGCATATTAAGTTTTCGGTCACAGTGTGATTCACACCTGAAACAGTACGTGACCAGAATGATGAGCGCGCATTATTTTTCCTCGCCTTGTTTCGCTGTTTGCTGTGCATGATTCATTAAATCCTCAATTTGGTAAAAGAAAATTAAGGACCTGTGTCTCAACAATAACACCTTTTCTCTCTCTCATCCTCCATTTTTCTGTCTTTCTCTTCATTCTCTCAACTTGTATCTCTTCTTTCTCTCTCCTCCCTCCTCTCTTCAGTCTTCTCTCCCAATTAAAATCCTGTCGCTCTCCAACTCCTGATACAACCAGAGGAATGAAAAGATTTGTGTCACGTTCACCTTGTACCTTGATTGTATGTAACACAGGAAGCAAAATACAGGACACACAAACAGATTTAGGCCAAATGACAGAAAAATATAAAAACTGGAACAAGATCAGTTGATATGAAGTTAAATTGATTATTTAGCCAGAGTTTCTTTCAGCTGATATTATCAGTTTTGATAAAGGGCAGCACAACATATTTTATGTGTAATGTAGTGTACACAAATAAAAATCTGTTTGCTTATCAAGGCTGTGGAAAAAAATCATTGAGTTCCATTAACTGTATGTTCACGTCTTCATGTTTTTTTTTAGAAACTCTACACTTCCTGCAGATGTTTCACATTAAAATACCACTTAGAATTGGGAATAAGAGCGCTGTAAAGTAGGGGTTTGGCAACAAGATGGTTTTAGATCTGGATCGATCTTGCAGGTGCCCCAAATCTACAGGCAGATCTCAGAGATTGCAGTATTTAATATCCCTTTATCTCTGTTTCCAAACCTTTTATAAAGATGTTTTTTATTGAAGCAAAACAGCCAGTTTTTTTATATAATACATATGAGATTAACAACCCACTACCACCCCCTCTCTTGTTTGGTAGAAATTTATCCCTCATTCACAGCAAAGAATTTAAAATGAAATACACTCATCACATCTTTTATATGTCTCCCAAAATCTGAATACTCTGGCCAGACAAAATTTGTTTTTTTGTCGCGTCAGAGATTATACCATATACGTGTTTCCAAATTTCTTCACATGGCTTCACCTTGAGTTAAAGCTGTTGCACTCTTCTGTTTCAGATGTTCACTGGTCTCCTGAAGCACACGCCTCCGGCCTCCTCTGCAGCAGCCTCCTCCTCCGCCTCGGACCAAAACAGCAACGCACAAACCACAGTTCCCACAATCCCACGGGGACACCTGGTCGTGGGCCCCAAGGACCAGCTCCGCCTCCTCACCCCCGTGGGCAGCACGGCGACGTCCAATCACTGCACGGTGGCCGGGGCCCACGCCGCTAAGCACTCCGGAGGAACCCCGCGACCTCCTTCCTCCCTGAGCGAGGAGGACGATGGAGGAGGAGGAGGCAGAGTGAAAAAGAAACGAAAGAAAAAGGACAAGAGAGAACGGGAGAAGGGAGGAGGGGAGGCGGCGGAAAGAGAAAGGGAAAGCAGCAAACCAAAGAAACGGAGGGAGGAGAAGGAGGTGGTGGCAGTGGTCGTCCCACTGAGGAAGAGCAAGGAGCTCAAGGAGGGAAAGGAGCGCAGGACCAAGGGAAGGGAGGACAGGAGGGGGAGCGCGACAGAGCTGAAGAATGTGGCCGGAGGGAAGGTGACCGTGGCCCCCGGACCAGCTCAGGTGCCTGTTAAGGTGCCCGGCAAGAGAGGAAGGAAACCGAAGGTCAAAGTCCTACCTCCTGTACCACCCACGAATCAAGGTACACTGTTGGGAAGGCTGGAGTGTGTATGTTCTGTGTGTGTGTGTGTGTGTGTGTGTGTGGAGTGGAAGGTGTGATGTGTTGGTGTGATAGAACATGATGATCTTCATTTAAACACGAGTTCTGTTTTATTTTAGGCTGTGATTAAAAAAATTTGGCGATCAATCAAGTGGGTGGAAAAAAATGACAATTTTCAAAATTGATTGTCATTTATCAAGAACACGATGACATCTACTGGTTCACTGGTCTAACATTGTCAGATGTGAGAATTTACTGCTTTTCTTTTTTTTTTTGTCTTTACTTTTTTATTGAGTCTTTGACTGCCGGTCTGTGATATTGGGATCATATTATCTCTAGGTTATTATTCTTACTTCTTACTTTTTAAAAATTTTAACCTGTTTCATCTGAATCGTAGATGCATTTAATTCAGGTTGACTCTCTTTGATACATCAGTTTTGTTGGTTTGTGTGTGAGTGTGTGTGTGTGTGTTCATCTGTTCTGAGTCAACAACCAAAGAAATAAAGTCACAAGTGTTTGTGTCTGACAACAAGTATTGAAAGCTGGAACATTTCGACGCTAATTGGAAGGCAGAAATGCCGACAGTTCTGTTCTTAATTGTTCTTTAATCGTGATCAGACATGTCAGTGTAAATTAGTGTTATTATAATGCGATTGTTGGATTTAATTAAGACTGAGTATGCGTCCGTGTGTGTGTGTGTGTGTGTGTGTGTGTGTGTGTGTGTGTGTGTGTGTGTGTGTGTGTGTGTGTGTGTGTGTGTGTGTGTGTGTGTGTGTGTGTGTGTGTGTGCACACATATGTGGGTATGGGTGCATTAGCAATCTTCTAGACCTGAAAAGCATCTTGTTGGTATCAACAGTTGCATCAATGCTTATTTGAAGACACAGCTCCTTGTCTCCTGGACTCTGCCGATGCTTTTACAACATGCAGGATAATTAAATGTATGAGTTTTTGAAATGTGTATATATACATATTTACATAAGTTAAAAGTCTGTGTCCAGCAACATGGTCAAAGTTTCCTTTCGACTTAAAAGAGAGAACATACAGGTTTGAATAGTAGCCGACATTTTGCAGTATTTTCTTGAAGGAAATGTCAAAAGAGCCTCTTTTCTTCTGTGTGGCTGCATACAGTCGTCAATATGATGATTTATTGGACAGGGTAGGGGTCCATATCAAAAACTAAGAAAGAGTTTTCACTCTGCAATCAAGGAGACAAAAACTCAACTGAGAACCCATTCACAAAAAAAACAGACTTTGAGACGAAGGAACTAGAAGCTCAAAGATGCTAACTTATTACTGGTTTTCACAAAAAAAGCCTAGGTTGCATTTTGGTGAGAGTTTTGCTTTAAGACTCCTGCGGCACTCTATTACCACCACTGAGGTGCCCTTGAGCATGACCCTTAACCCCAGCTGCTCCAGTGGAGCTGGACAGTGGCCATCAGACCAGACTGTGGTTTTACTGGGCAGCTTCCAGGTTTGAATGTGCAGCTATGTGAATGTGATGAGGGCGATCCTGAGAAAGACGATTCCTGTCAGTGACATCTTTTTATTTATTTAGCTTAACAGGCTGCACACTTTCATAAATACTTACACACAACTAACAAGCTAGGTGTGTTTGTGAGCTTGGTTTATTATTCTCCAAGGCTACAGGTTTTAGTTCTTTTGCTGTTTTTTTCAGAAAAACTAAAAGAAAGACAGACTTTTTCTTTGGGTGCTAACAATTCATACAGGGACTCTTCTGTGGGGACGTTCTGTTTTTGCTTAGCGTCAGTCAGTGTAATGGAAAAATTATGGAAAAAATCAGGTTCAGGTCAAGACTGTCTTAGGTTCTGCTGAAAGTGTCACCAAGACCTTTGACTCGCTCATGTCCTCGTGTTTTTCACTCCTCCATCAGCCCTCCACACTAAGGTCCAGGGGCAGGTCCACAGCAAGAACAATGGCCGGGCCAACAGCAAGACCCCCGTCCCCTCAGCGCCAAAACAGAGGGGCCGCAAACCCAGGTGAGACTTTCTGTCAGATTTCTGAGCAATTCTAGCAAAGAGTGAGAGAGAAATAAAGAGGAAGGAAATGTTTTTTAGAAGAACGAGGTGAAAGGAGCTGAGCTAAAAAAGCCTAAGAAGTGAAAGCTGATGAATTAAGTCCAGTAAGAAAGAGCGAGGCGGCAGTAAACCTGTCATCCACAACAAATTATACAGCTCTTCTCACTTCTCACTTGAAAGCTATATTTTGCCCTTTTTTTTTCTGTTTTCTATCTGGGAGTCAGAAAAGATGTGAAGAGTTTTTTTTACTCAGAGCGAGTTCAACACGGACGCACGGTGAAGTACCTTTTTTTTTTTATCAAAACGAGCTGCTGGAATGAAGCTGCGATTTTAAAAGTTTTGAAAATGTGAAAAGAATGAGCGAATCTGAGAAGCTTCATGTGACCAATGGAGGAACAAATAGATGAGGGTTACACCAAAGGCAAACACTGTATTTATTGATCAAACCAGCTACAAGTGGAGTAATTGGATGGACACAAAATTGATCGGCAGCTATTTTTCTTCTGATTTTAGTTTTTTTGTTGTTATTTTTCAAGCATGACGTTCAACTACTTCCTGCTTTCAGCTGCAAAAATGTGATGATTGGACACATGATAGTAAACTTGGACATTTAATTGAATATGTTATAATTGTTCACAGATTTTTAGACCAAGCAATGAAGTGAAAATGTTCGTCTTTAACTGCACACCGATACTTATCAAGATGAAGTCTTGTTCTTTAAGACGGAGGTCGATAGATTAATCATTTTGGTTGATTAATCAGTCAACCAGTGGGTATCGGTGGAAATTTCCTCTTTAGATATCCATGATGTTGACTTAGTTCAGTGCAAGTGCTCGCCTATTATATTTAAAATAAAATCTCATGCTGAACTGAACTTTCAATGTGTCTAGCCCTTATGGGAGGCAGAGATTATTGATTTACAGCCTGTCATCTTTTTTACAGTTTTAAAATAAAGGTAAAAAGGCAGAAAAGATGTCTTTTGATGGCAGGAATGTTTTTGTAAGAGTCACCCCCGCCTCTGTCTGTCTCCCTCTGAACCTTTCTTCTTTTGTTTCTCCCATCTGTCCTCCCTGAATTGTGAAACTTTTTTTTATTTTTTTTATTTTGCTGACCCTCTTCAGAACAGCTGAGTGCTCTTTTTGCAGACTTGTTTCTGTGCTTCTCTATCTTTGCTTTTCGGACCTCTTTTAGTCACTAACTGTGTTGTTGTTGCACTTTTCCTTCATCCCGGAGAGCAGCTGTTTAACAAGTATTGTCTTTTGAGGCTATAACAGATGCATACATGGTTCATCTTTGACCTTCTTTGTGTGCAGCGTAGTTTAACTCATTAGACATGAACTCACATTAGAACAAACGCATTTTCACCCTCTGCAGTGTCTGATACTCTGTGTAATTTAGTTTCAATCTGTGGATTTGTGTAAACGACTCATTAGGATCTGTGTTTAACTTTGGAGCTCATCAACAAGTTGAGAGAGAAAACTCTGTGTTGAGGTGAGTGAGACCCACCTCTGTCTCTTGAATGTCCGCGTTCTTCAGATTTTACATTAATTGTTTTTTTTTCTTGAAAATCAGCATTTATTTGCAAAAGCTTCCAGGTCATGTGACCCATTGACACAATCAGTGCCAAACTGTCCTCCTATACTTGTTGAATGAGATGTTTTTGCTTGAAAAATCACTGAAACAAGTGATGGATTATCAAACTACGACTCATTTTCTCAATTGATGAATTAACCCGTCGGTGCAGCTGTACTGTAGACCAACGGACGTGTGTGTGTCTTCATGGCAGGATAATAAAACAGGAAACCAGTTGACTGGAGAGATGAGCACTGATAGGAATCAGATTTTCTGAGTGACTTTGTCAGGAGAGAGAACAAAGTTGAGACTGAGTTCTGATGCAGACAGATATGAAAGAAAGAAAGTCAATATACTCGGGTGGAAGTCGAGAGTTTTATGATGGAAAATTGTGGCAAGAGGAGAAAAGGAGCGATGTTGGAAATAAAGTGTGAAAAAGTGGAGATGAATCACCGATGTGAAGTTAAGAGAGGCAACAGCTGACTGATGAGAGACCGAGAGAGAAAAGTTGCTGATGAGCGTTAGAGGAAGAGGGAAAAAGTGCCAGCAAGAATAAAAAGGGATAAAGGTAATGGAGAGAAAAGAGATGGAAATCACTGCTGTGAAACAGGAAGAAGAGAGAGAGAGAGAGAGAGAGAGAGAGAGATATGGGTTTAGTGACGCTGGAAGAAAAGCGTACAGACGGAGGGGAGAAACAGATAAAAATGGAGCAAAGAGCACGTGGATGTGAAGGAGATGGAAGAGATGGAGGAGGACTTGTGAACTGGAGGTCATTTCCAGGTCGGGCGCCGGCATCAGCTCATGTTTTGTTCGGATAACACCAGTCAGAAAGTCCTCATGTGGTGGAGTTTTAATTCTTAATCTGTCGCTTTGTCTTTTCTCACTGCTCACTTTGACAGAGTTTAAGTTGAGAGATAAGAAAAAAAAATACCATTAACCGGGACAGGAGGATCATTTTAGTTTTTCGGCCCTTGCCAGTCCTAAATCCACTTGTCACTCTTTGTGCATGTCATGTTGTGTGATAGCATTTATGCGAGCGGAGCTGCAGTTGAAGACGTCGTGTTTCTCTGAGATTTATGGTGACAGCAGGCTCATGAACGGGGTCAGACGGGTCGAATGCATGTTCAGCAGAGTCGGTCAAACAGTCTGCGGGTCTCCCGTATGAAAGACGCATGAATTGACCGCAGAATATGATGTATTTGTGTCACACATCTTGAGATGTTTGATTTGAAAGACAGCTTATGCTAATTATATCCGTTCCAATTATGTATTAACTCCCCCTGCTCTTTCATTTGTTTCTATCTGCAGAGAGCTTGTATTTTTATGACTCACTCTGTTGAGTGTTTTGTCAGACCGATTTTTTGTTTTTTAGGGTGCTTTCAGTGAGCGCTCTATCCCTCATGCCTCTCGGTGCATGGAGAGCTGTGTTTTCTCTCTCATCTCTTGCTCTTTGCTGGAATGTTTTTGGACTGTCTCTCTCTCATGCTGAATATCGAGTACGGCCCTGTCTTTGTGCAGCCGCTTGAAACAGTCACAATGTTTGTTTACAGTAACTTCCGGGTAGAAAACCCCTCCATCGAGCACAACTATACATACAATCGTATGTCTTTTATCCTAATGTTGTTAGAAAGTCCTTTCAGTAATCAGATTTCAACTGATTATCGAGTCTAAAATATAAAAGCTGCGTGTTTTTTAATACCAGTATCTTTGTGACCTACATCAACATTACAGAACCAAAACATAAATCCATCCGCAGTGAATTATGTATCTGCTGCACACACCTTTCTTACAGTTAGACTGTAAAGTTGACGGTGCTTCCTTAATTCTTGGCTGATTAATTAGTCTCGCTGTAAAAATACACACAAATACACAAAGGCTGCAGATGTTGGCTTCAGGTGAAGATGGCTCACATACTAATTGATTATTGAGTCAGAAGTTACACTCAGCTCGCGTCTCGTCCAGTTTGTGCTCCTTAGCAAGTTCACAAAGTGCCCCGAGATGTCCTCCTTCAGAATACCTGGTGTGTTTATTTAATCACTCGCTGCTGATATCTGCCTCCCTCGCTACGTACGTGACGTTGTCCAGCCACAGTTCAAAGCTTGAGAGCAACATTGTGTCGTATCAACTGTCAACATAAGCTGCAAACCCTCGATGCAGAATCTTCCACCGACTGACATCACTGAAGGCGAGTCATCAGAGTACATGCAGCATTTAAATGTGTAAAATTGATGGAGTAACCCTTGAAAATGATATAAAATCAAAATTCCTCATTTCTGTTGAATGTTCGAATATGTCATATCATATTAAACTGCACTTTACTTTAATCGCTCCAGGGTCAAAGTATCTGGTGGATGATATCTTGGGTTGTCGGTTTGTGTCTGAATATCGGCCGTTAAAACCTTGTTCACATTTTCAGAAGTGCACAGTTGTGGTCTTAGTGGCTGGAATACTTTAATCTCTTCCTCCTCCTTCACCACTATATCACTTTACTATAATTGAATGGAGAAGTCGATCTCAAACCCCTGTTGCCTCCTCCATGCTCTCACTGTGTCACGCCCACTTTCCAGCAATCAAACCGCAGAATGATTTGATCAGACGTCTCCCAAGATGCTCACCCGTTTAACTCAGAAATATTTCACTTAAGCAAAGCTGCAGATTTTCTAAGTGCCTCAGTGTCTTTCATGAAAATTATCATTTAGTTGACTTTGCCACAAGTATGCAAATAAGTCATTAGATCACCAATTCATAGACTTGTTTTAAGCCAAGAGACAACCTGCTTCTTCATTCAGCTCGTACGCTCTCCACCAGTCTTGGGATTCAAACTGGCAGTCCAAAGTGTACTCTATTCTCTCCGGCCAGTATTTCACCAGCTGGTTGGTCTCAACGATTGGACAGTGTCCATTGTCTTCGTGATTAGGAAATAATGTTACCTAGAGAGATTAGAACAAAGTGAGGATGAAGTCTTTGTATCCGATGTAACTGTCTCTAGCATCCTTGTGCAGTTCCTCAGGGAGCGGGAGACTTTCCAGCCTCTGGCTCGGTGAGAAAACATCGCTGCAGGCTACTAGAGCTGCTAATTACTCACCAGAATTCCTCTCCTCCCAGAGATCCTGGCGCAGCACCCGTGGAGAAGAAGAAGAAGGGAAAGAGGAGAAACCAGGAGCTGGCTGTCCAGGAGGGGGGCGAGAGTGACGACACTACCTCAATGTCAGCCCTCAACATGGCCGGAGAGGACAGCCAAGACCCCCTGGATAACGCGGTGAGTGGACAGAAGGATTGGATGAGCTACATGGCTATTTCTGTTTAGACATGTGTAGTTAAAGGTGACAGTTTGAATTCTGGTAACTCATTCCAGCTTTTGTTAGAGACTTTAGTTTTACATGACTGGAGAAATGAAACCTTTGCCAAAAGCATGAAGTGTTGGGACAAGCAGCATCACCCTGTTAGTGACAGGAAGCAAAGGATTTTGGGAATTGCGGTCGGTAAAGTGGAGAGACAGTGAGTGAGTTCATGTCTCAAAGGTATCAACGTATTGTGATGCATTTTACACCTGATATAACTCTGATAGTGTCGTATTTGTTACAGCACCCCAATAGGTGGCAACATTGATGCAAGATGACTTAAGGGAAATTATGATACCAAACACCCTCTTTTTAATTACAACATAAGATATTATGGTTCTAAACCCTGAATCACCTGCTGATTTTGTCGCTCATCTCAATGTTCAGTTAAAGGTTCTGTTTAGTTATGCAAAGATATAATTGATTAATAGCATCTTGAGCAAAGACAAACTATCTTTTTGTTGGCTGGATAGCCATGCAGGGAGCAGTTCGAAGCTTTCAGGTGACGGCACTTACATTCAAACTTTAGCCCCCGAAGCATAATGTCCCTCATGTTTTAGGAAACAAGGGTTAGCAGCATGATAATTACAGCTTAATGACGGATTTATTTCGACCAAACCAGAGTTTGTGATCATAGGAACTGTGGAAAGACGATCCTGTGACGGTTTTGATCTATTGCATCTTTTTAAAATTACTGTTTTTGTCAGTGGAGTCTGGTGGCTTTGAGGAGAGTGATATAGCAGCTGTTTAGGTCAGTGTGCAGCATTTAGTGGCAGTGAATGTCTCATAAAGAAACCTTAAAGGGATTATATTAAGTAGCTTAATTAGCAACAAATTGTTAAATGTATCATGACATTTCGCCCTGGTGTTCCTCCGTCTTTGCATTTGTTTTTTCCTTCTTTCCTCTCCTCGCTATCCCGTTGACTCAAACTCTCCTTCACCTTAATATCTATTCTTTTCCTCTTCCCTCTGTTCTTTATCTTACTCTCTTACTCTCTAACTCTCTCCTCTTCACTTCCCTTCTTCCTCAATTATTACTCTCCTTTAAATCTAAGTCTTCATTTTGTTCTTTAGAAGCGGCGTTCGGGCCGTCAGGTCAAGAGGAGGAAGTATAACGAGGATCTGGATTTTAAGGTGGTAGACGATGATGGAGAGACGATCGCGGTTCTTGGAGCTGGTCGTATCTCAGCGCTCAACGCCACTGCGCTGGCATGGCAGGCTGAGGTAAGCCTCTGTTTCTTTTCGTCGCCCTCACTTTTCCTTGTTGATACCATTTTCTTCTCTTTGTTAGAGTTAAATAACGTAAAAACACATTCAGATGCTCTAGCGTTGGGTCTGTGTAGCTGAAGCAGTCTGATGCAGCTGTTTTCCAATAAACTATGTGAAGGTTGTTATGTTCATTATCGTTGTATGGTGGTTTTGGTCATTTTGGAGGCTGCTGTTTGATTGTATTGAATCAATCACATAGCCGTGGTGTCTGAACTTTTCCCTGAACATGGTTTTTCATTTAAAAATTATTTGCACGATTTTGTCACCCACATTTTAAATGACTGTGAGGTCCCTCTCTGAATGCTTCGTAATCACTGAAGTCTTTCTACAGAGCTGCTGTATGAAGACAAACTCTGAGAACTGACCTTCATCTTTGTGCGCCGCTAATCTGTTCTGTCTTTGTGTCCCTCAGGAACCACCTGAGGACGAGGCCAACATCATTGAGAAAATTCTGTCTGTCAGAATAGCGAAGAAAGAGGTGAAGAAGAGAGAGCACAAACAACTTTAATGAATGAAATATTTCTTCCAGAGTAGAAATGTATTATCTTGTTTTCCCTCGTTGTAGCATCTACTCTCCTGCTGCTTCACTAAATCTGTCCCTCCTTCTTATCTTTTAGACCTCATCATCAGAGGACCAAGCGGAGGAGACAGAAGAGTTTTATGTCAAGTACAGAAATTTGTGAGTTTCTCTTTGTCATTGCTGGAATTTGTTTGTGCTGGTTATATTGTTCTGTTGCCGTCTAATGAGACCAGAACAGGCCAGGGTGGTGTTATCCATCCCAAATACATCTTGTTCATGTGGTAGGTGGAGTATTAAGACTACCTCTTAATATAATACCATTACCATTAACTCCACCATCCAGAAATGACAAGAAATGGATCATGTCAGTGTCTGAAGCTAAATCAGACAAATTTTTCAGGAAAATATAAGTTTCAGATCAGACTCAGTTTTGGTTTTGGGTCTGGACTTCCCTAATGCCCCTGAGTTAAAGCATCAGCTGCTCCATCAGAGCTGTTTAGTGGCCGACCGATTAGATTGTTGTTGATCTGGGCAGTTTCCAGGTGGATGAACCCTGCTGACTTCGGTGATCCCTGAATTATCCTCTAGTGCAGCTGGCAGGTTGCAACTTGTGGTTCAAATTGAAATGTCTTGACAACTGTTGGATGGATTACTGTGCAATTTAGTAACAGACCGGCTAGCATGGCTTTTGACTCTTGAATAGTCTCTGGAAAGTGAAGCACTCAAAGGAAATTCATGCGATCACTGAAACTACGCTGTGTTAGACAATTCCAGCTTGTGCTTGTTGTCAGCGTAGCAGCAAGAGAAGGAAAACCTGCTAGAAATGGTTTGCATGAGACATGAGGCAGCAAATATGATGTTGAATCTTGATCAGCAAATAATCAACCTTTTCCACTCGGATTCAGCCTTCTGAAACATGTTTTTATCAGCCCGTATTGTTTACAATGATGTACTCTCTGTTGTTCAGAGGGAAATTTAAACTTGGACTAGTAGACGAGTCTGAAAAGTAAGAAAACAGTCAAAAATTAGCACCGTTCAATCTTTTACTGGTATTTGAGATGACTGACGTTTAACTAGCCTGCTGCTGACACCACACTTCCATCAAAAACAGGTTTAAGGTGAAAATATCCTGCAGGTAACATTTCGATGCGACTTATATACGGTATAAATACAGATGAGTATTTTGGGTGTTAACTAGCAATGGTGGAGTACAAATACAGAGGAAACTGCCCTTAAAATGCTGCCGTGTCAGCTGGGTTTTGAATTGCACATGCAAACTCCACCCAGAAAGCACAAAGGCTGAGACCCAATGAGCTGCTTCTGTAAACTAATCACTGATCCACCTGATTTAAAAACACACGTAACATCGTCAGAAGTCTCTCCTCGTGAATCTACAACAGGTCCTGGGTTGCCGCCGTGCTCATGTGCAAGCCTCCGAGGTGTTTAAAATCACTCTCATGATTGACGGGAAATATTTAAGGAGCTTAAGGAACTTTGTGAGAGCCGCTTAGTTAATAGTTTTTATGACATTGATTCCTCTCAGGTAAGATGACTTCGCCCAGATAGACTGTGTTGTACCGTAGCAAGCGGTCTATCCTCCAGAGTCAGTAAAGAGCTACTCAGCAGCGGCTGAATCGAGAGACGCAGCTCCTCCAGCCTGTCGGAGGCCCTCTGGAGACCCTCCTGTTTGTTCCAGCACTTTGTATCTTTAAGGAAGGCCCTACAAAGATACTGTCTTTATTATGATCATAATTTATCCTCATGGGTGATGAATAAAACATCGAGAGTTTGTCAGAGTTGAATCAAACGCTTTACTTTTTGTCGACTTTATTTAGAATAATGTATTCACGCATTATAAAGTTACAGAAAAGTGCTCCAAGTGTAACATTGCTACTGTAAAAATCATCATTATACATAATGCATTATCAAATCTAAGTAGGTGCAGTGGAAGTTTAGTAACTCCATGGTGCATGTACTGCTCAGTGAACGCTGCGATGACATTTAGATTTGTCCATTTATAGATTGTGGTTTATGGATTAAATCATGCATGTCAAACTGTTGCCATAGTTACATTATTTGTTCAGCTTTCTTTGCCACCAACTAATGATTAGAGAATTCTTTTCAGTGGATGTATCACAGAGCGAGGCAACCTCGTTCTATTTCCAGGGTCTCTGCAGGTCTTTTATGTTAATAGGCATTAAGAGTCTTTAAATAGTGACTTTGTGAGATCTCATTCAATTTATCCATTGTTAAATTTGTTTTTGTCACAACAAGTCAAGCTCTTCCACATTTCTGATGGTATAAACGTACCGCTGAACGCAAAATGTTTATTAACCCGATTCACAAAACCAGGAATCAACATAAAACCTGCCTCCTTACAGGATCACATATAAACTTCTTACTTTAATATTCACTTGTGATGCTTGAGTGAGAAAAATATATTTTTTCCAACCAAAATCTGTCTTTAGTTTGGTAAAAAAAATTAGCTTGTAAGGTCTTAAAAGGATTAAATGTTATTGTCTGATACCTGTAGACGCTCTGGTTGTTGGCTGTCGTTGATCACACTCATTTGTTTGGCATTTTCGTGCATGATTTTGTTTTATTCACTAGATGTTTCTTCAGGCAAGAGATGGTTCTTTTTTGTAACTGAATTCAAAATATTTTTTGAATTGTGCAGCACGTAGGAATTATAATGACCAACAGGCAACAACAACTCGTATGTCTGATTGATTGAAAGCTGTGTCTCTTCCTTTGTCGTGTGTTATTTTAGTTCCTACCTGCACTGCAAGTGGGCCACTCTAGAAGAGCTGGAGAAAGACCCCAGAATCCACCAGAAGATTAAACGCTTCAGGACCAAACAAGCGCAGATGAAACACCTGTTCACAGAGGTAACACCTAACAATGTCTGCTTTGACCCTGGAGCAAAGTCATGCTGAATGAAGTTGTATTCAGTAATATAGCAAAGATGTTACCACAGACCTTTTGTTGGTCACAAAGTGTTGATGAAGGGTTACTTCAGGTGTGTAGTGATGGGCCAAAACTGATGGATAATTCACAATTAATTTGTCCAGAGTTGCTGCGTAGCCTTGGAAAGGTAATATAATAGTTATCAGGTTAACGTGACATTCTGTAACCACAGCAACACTGTGACGGGCTGTAAAAACAAATTACGCTCCTCTAAGTTGAACTTCACAGTGGTGTACTAGGACGAACTTCATTGTTGGCCTCTGTTTTCCAACAACAATCAGCAGAGTTTATGGATGATTTCTCTAGTAACAAGACACGTCGAGCTTATTTTAATTACGTTGGATGTCTTATATCTCTTTCCTACTGGACAGAAATCCCAGTAACACACACTGACATCTGGCTTTTGCCTTTGATGTAAATGTGTAAAAATGGCATTATTCCCACATCAGATGACTCTGTAACGGTCACAGGTGTTTATCAGCTGTGATTACACTACAGCACTCGAGAGGAAAGTGTTAATTTTCGCCCCTGATCAGCAGTGATGATGTGATATGTGTTCAAGTTAAGAAAGGTTGGCTTGTTAGTACTTTACCATCTGTCTCTGTCAAACAGCGCTTAAACATTATTGTAGTCATAGTGTGGAAAAGTTTAAACTCACTCAAAACCAAATAAATCTCACCAACAAAAGTTTGGTGTGTTTCTCCACTGTTCTAACAATCACCGTCTCTGGTTTGGTGTGTATAAATTGTTGATTTGCCCAATTTTTAGTGGCAGTACTTTGATGGTGTGCAATTGCCCGTGGCGATTCCCTTGCAGCCCGAGGAGAGATCCTGCTCTATATTGGATCAATTTAAAAAATTGTTGTCCCTGTCAGCCACTCAGACACAAAAAACATGGGCAACAGGGTCAAGGTTAAAAAAATGCAGCAGTTACCTTTAATAACTGCTGGCATAAAGGGTTGTTCACCTCCATGTTTTTTAGGGTTACATCTTTGGTTTTGTTACAGCTCTTTGTTTATTTTCTAGTCTGTACAAACACTGTTGCTTTATCAAAGTGATCCCCGACCTGATTATTAATGAATTATCAATGATCTCTTGTTGTCTCTGTCTCTCTCCATCCATGTTTGTCCCTGTTTGCAGCCTGATGAGGACTTATTTAACCCAGACTATGTAGAGGTGGACAGAGTGCTGGAGGTGGCTGTTACCACAGATACTGAGACCGGAGAGGTGGGTAACAGAGACAAACTCCGACAGCAGTGATTGTCTGCTTTGAAAGCAGTTATTACTGAAGGTTACTCTTAGTCCTGTGGCACAGATACAGACACACACACACACACACACACACACACACACACACACACACATAAACACCTTGTTTTTTTCTGGATGTTGTTGTAGGAGGTGACCCATTACCTGGTGAAATGGTGCAGTCTGTCGTACGAGGAGGCGACGTGGGAGCTGCAGGAGGACTTGGACCCTGAGAAGATCAAAGAGTTTGAGGAGATCCAGAAGCTGCCGGCAGACCTCCGACACATGGTGAGCAGAGACGTGATGGAGTGCGAGCGGAGAAGAATAGAGAAAGACGGGGCAGTTTGATGTAATATGTTGACATGGGAGAGAAAAATGTAGTTCAATGAATATGAAACGGTCCAATTTCAAGGAGAGAGTCACAACTTTCAGGTCTCGGTCAGCGTGGAAAAAGCAAAACACATGTAGAAGTTTTGTGGCACATTGTGTGGAGGCCTAACATGCATATATTGGACATATTATACAGTATAGTTTTCAGTTATAAACATGCAAAGTCACAACATTAAGGACCATTGTTATTAGACTGATCTGTGTGCAAAAAGTAGAAAAAGATGGAGCAGATGATACGTAAACAAGACCCAAGAGGTTTGAAGACAAAACTAAAGAAGTCCGCTGGGGTCCATAAAATCAGGGAGGCATAATTTATTAATGTTGATTTACTCCACATTGATTGAGGTGGTGCTTGGGTGTTGCAAAGTAAGCAGGCCTTATATTGGTGCGGAGAACCATAAAGTTGTTCGTATTAATGACCCAAACACAATAACGTCTTCATCTATTAACTTGCAAAGTACTGTCGAGCTGTGAACAGTCTGAGTTTAGTTAATTCATTCTTCAGTCTGACTTGCTGATTTTTGTTTGTGTTGTTTTGCCTGAACTAGTTTACATCATCAACCCGTCTGTAATTTTCAGATGGACGTCTTCATTCTTTGTAGTTCCCACACAGCTCGGGGAAAAAGGGCACTCCAGACATAAGCCCCTGGACTATATTGAGAAAATCAGAACAGATACTGTCCACATGTGCTTGTTCGTGTCAGAAGTGTTCACACATGTTAGGAAATGCTCCGTATGGTCTGAACGAGGGGCGAGGCCGGGGTAGGAGCACTCAGGAGGGCAGGATATGACGGATAACTCAAGTCATCCCTCAAGTTCACAGACATCTTCTCTTTTTCCTCACTTCTTCTTCACACTCAGGTCATGCATTTCGTTAGATACGCCCACTCTCGCTCTGTGCTAATTCACTCTAGACAGTTTTTGTGCTCTATTAACACACCCGGATTTAGGACAAGGGTAGCTGGCAGAAGGAAATCTACAGCAAATGTTGTTTGTGTCTACATACACAGCACCTCAGGGTAAACTCTGGATAAATCCTGAGTTACAGGTCATGTGTGAAAGTGGTTCTGAAGTCTGACCCACCGGATGTAGACTTTGTGTGACTGTTTTTAAAATCCCTGGGAAACAAGAGGAAACTCTTAAGATACCAATCTACCACTGAAAATAACAAGTTACCGTAATCTGCGTGCTAACGGTACAAACATAAACAAGCCAGCAGCTGCTCCCTTTTCTTTAGATGGGATTTTAATGCCAGGGTTCTGCTCTCTATGTGCAAACAAAGTTCCTCATCATTTTGTAGAAGCACCATCACTGCATCCTGGGCTTTTACACCTCTCAGGAGGATTGTGATTGATTTGAGACCGCCAGACCTGTATGATACAATACAGAGATGTGGGCGATGATTCAGACATCTAGAACCGGACTATTTTTGGTAACTAGCAAGAAAAAACGGTTTTCCTTTTGAGTTTAGTTTTGTGGGCAGATGTAAGAAAAAGGTAATCTGCACAACAACATTGAGGTTTTTTATTTCATCTCCAATCCTCCGCCGCAGAGCAGACATCTTTCTTCTCTCCATCTCGGCCTTGTTTTCTTGTTTCCATGCTAATCAGTGCAAAAAAACAAAAAAACAAAACCAAAAACACAATCAGTGTTGTGAGGTTTTTCTTTCTTCTCATGCTGGAGTTCTGCACCCTCAGCTCTGGTTCTGTTTGTTTTTGGAGGTGACATTGAGGTTTTTAAAAAAACCCTCACGAGCAATTACATCCATCTGAAACATCATCTCCTCTGTGAGCCTCGGCCATCCCCACATCTGTGTGTCTCACTTCAATTAGGGCATCATCATCATGAAGCCCAGACTTCAAAGGAGAGGACGTTTAGATGTATTTTGTACATGTCATCAGTACTCTGACCAGTGCAACAAGACATTTACTTTGCTGGATGTTGAATTAAAAATTGCTGTTTGAAATATCAGCAATTTTCTAGTCTCTGTCCACTCCTGAGAGATGAGACCTGAGCAAATTAGTCTTACCCTTTAACCGCTAGTGTTATTATTTGTGACATCCTCTCAGCAACAGCTACTGATTTAAATTTTTGGCTATTTAACCTCCAACATCAGAGACAAGAGTCCTCTTCTACCTTTAAGAAAACATATTTACTCCCTGATTTATCGGGGGAAACACAGTTTTTATATTATGTGATTTTCCCCCCAGTTCTTCTGTTGGATAAACTCTACATAGTCATTGTATCATCTACTAAGGGGTTGTTGGTAATCATAGTCTTTTAATAATCAGATCTTGTGTGTGTTTTGCAGGAACGTCCCTCTCCAGAGAAATGGCAGAAGTTGGAGCGCTCCAGAGATTACCGGAACGGAAACCAGCTCAGAGAATACCAGCTGGAGGGAATGAACTGGTTACTGTTCAACTGGTACAACAGGTGAGTACTGCACACACGCAAAATCACTCCCACTTACTACAGATATACTTTAATATTAAAAACAGCCATAAACATTAGAAGAACTATAAACTTACCTGGAAGTTGCTGCAGATACTTTAATTTTTACAACTGTTTGAGTAACAACAGCCTCAGAGTAACTGCTGAAGCTGATAAATCGCATTTCCTTCCCTCAGAAAGTAGGTTTATCGAAGTGATGTGGGACGATATATCCAGATGTCCTCGTTCTGAGTGATGATGCATTTTAAAGTTCAGCTGCAGGAACAGATTGAGGCTTTAGCAGTCAGAGGTAGTCAAACCAAGTGGATATCTTACAAAGTTAGTAAGAAACTCCGTCTCAGCACCACGATAGAAAAGACTACTTTCTTGATTTGGTTAATTCTGACTGATGAAGCCCCACATTGGCTTCAAATAAGCTTTGGAATTATTCTTATTTTTTTTTTTTTTTTTTTTGCCCAAAGTGAGGACAGAGGTTTTTGAAAAACAGATCTTTGTTGCCAGAATAACCCTGTCCTGGAACAACAGGCTCATGTTGTTATAGGCCAGGAGCAAACACACCATCATTAACATTTTTCTTGTTAAGTTTACATCATGTTGTCTCATAATAAAGTAGTGATATTGACTAGTTTGGGTACACTAATAATAAAGCATTGATTTGCTTGATTGTAGCACTAATTAGCAAAGACGTGTTGTACTCAAGGATGATGTCAGATCATCTCTTACACAGTCTCTGTTCTTCTTTGTAGGAAAAACTGCATCCTGGCAGATGAGATGGGTTTGGGAAAGACCATCCAGTCCATCACCTTCCTGTACGAGATCTTCAGCATGGGGATCCGCGGCCCCTTCCTCATCATCGCCCCCCTGTCCACCATCACCAACTGGGAGAGGGAGTTCCGCACGTGGACGCCCCTGAACGTCATCGTGTATCACGGCTCGCAGATCAGCCGGCAGATGATCCTGCAGTACGAGATGTTTTACAGAGACCCACAGGTAGGGTTTCTAACACACTCTTACTGATAATGGGTGGTGGGTTTCTGTTATTTTTGTTCAGGTACTAAACCACAGATCCCTCACGAGGATAGAAACGTGAAGGAAGTCCTTGAAAGTGCCGACATTTAGCTGCTGGACGTATTCTTTTAAAAGAAATCGTCCTGGTGTATCATAGCTTCTCAGCTGTGAATCATCTGTCCGCGGAGTTTAAATTGTTCCAGCTATATTTCACAATGAAATGATGATGATAATAGTCTTTATTGTCCACAAATATGGACATTTGCCTTCGGCTGTACACGGCAATAAATCACACGACATGCAGAGTACCGACAACAATAATGAACGCGGTTCCAGTGTGAATGAAGTTTAACGATTTTCGCAAAAGTTATTGCCTTTGGTATGAAAGACTTTTTGTAAATGTTGCTGCAGCAGCTCTGTCGCGACTTCCCGAGGGCAGTTTCCTTCATTCTTGAAAAAGGAATTACTGATTAGTCAATATGGTTATTAGTTCAGCTGTAAATCAAATATCTATGGCTCATGGGCTGTTGAGAGGACAAAAAGTTTTTTTTTTACTAAATCCAGACATTTTTTAGCAAAACACTTCATTGCCTTGTAGGAAATGTATTTGAAAGATAAATCAATAGGGAAAATAATATAATGCTGGTTAGATTTTTACCTTTTGGTGAACCCACATTCATGTGTCTGTTCCTGCTGTAAGGACTAATTAGTGAGGAGTCAGGAAACCTCCGGGGGAACAAGTGCAAACTCTTTTACTCAGTGTTGAGTTGTTCAGGTTGGCCAAGAACAGAGATCGCTGTGGAAAAAAATGTATTTTCCTAACTGGGAGTTAAAAAAAAGACTTCTGTGTCTGCGCTGCATGTCGGTTTGCTCTGTTGTCCTGTGATTACTGATGAAGACGAACCCTTGGAGAGAGAGCGTGAAGGTCTGTGTCTCATCATTCGCTGCAGAGTTCAGGATGGATGTTGTCGTGTGGAATAATGGCTGTGGAGGTAACAGGAAGGCAAAGACAGCTGAGCTGCATGTGTGAAAAACACGATGAGTTCAACCTTCCTGCACAGGAGATTTATTAATGATCCACAGCTCTTTAATTCTCCGGTACCAACTCATAAAACCTGAAGTTTGAGGTTATGAAAAAAGGTTATGAATGTTTAATTACCCTCAAAAACACGTGTTCAGCCATTGTTCTTGTCACTGTGATGTGATGCTTCGTTTTTACGAGACTATCTTTGAGGGTTTTGGCTTTTATAAAATGAGAAATCATTGGTTGTTGGACAAGTTCCGTAACATGAGAAGTTGTTCCTTGATTTGCCTTCTTTGCCCTGATGTCAGTCAAAACACTTGTGACGTTCAATTATTCATGTAGCGTTAAATAAATTAGGCAGTGCAGATCCTCATAAGTCCTCTCAAGTCTTCTGGTGACAAGATTTCTTGATATCTGTGAAACCAAATGAATGTGATGTGGATCCAGACTCATCTCCTCTATTCTCACACTGGTGTTAAATCCTCTTCAATACACTTCACAGCCTTTGGATTATTCTGAACAAGCTGACATGCACCTCAGAAGTGTTGAAATGTTTTCAGTGTCACATTTTTTAAGACTCTTGAACAGTTCCTATTGAACGGTTTTACAGAAGTGTTGTTTAAACTTATAATCCAGCGATGAGGTCAAGTTCCTTCTGTTGATAAGTTGGTAGTCGTTTTAAAAACAAAATTTAGAAAGGTAGAAGTTTATTTATTATCATCTTCAATTATGCTGCCTGACAGAAAACTGTTATCTAACGGAGAGTGAAGTGAGGGAGTCACGGCCTGAGAAAAGAAGCGGCGATGTTTTAGATGGCCGGGATTTTAGTTTAAAACCTTTAAAAGCTAGAACTGTCTGGTAACACCACTCTGTATCTCACAAGGCAATAATCTGATAGAAGGTTTCACAAGCTCTTAGCTTTCTTTTTTCAGTGAAGAAACTTCCTAAGAAATATTTCTTAAATTTTTGTCAAAAATAACTAAACACGTTTGAATTCTAGTTTCTCTCTTTTCCTGAACGTCTGGTCTCTCTGGTGATTTGCTGGCCAGGTTGACATTTATTGATTGTTCCATTATTATTGTGTTTTAGGGCTTTGTAATATATACAATATATACCGTTATCATGCTATGAGACTATACGTCTTAGTTTTTGGATGTTGTTATTTGGTGATGTGACATAAGTGTTTTCTTTTCCTGTTTTTTAAAGGCTGCGTCACAGTGACAGTTACCCACTTAGTCTCTCTCTCTCTCTCTCTCTCTCTCTCTCTCTCTCTCTCTCTCTCTCTCTTTCTCATTGACCTCTTTTCCCTCGACCTCACTCTCCCTGCAGAGTGGATCCATCTTGAGCCGTGAAGCGATCAGAATCTTTGACGTTTTCTCGGTGGTTTCAGCTGTGAAGTTATTTAGAAAGTCGCGTTCCTTCTCCGTAACTTTGTCTGGTATAAATATTCACAACGGAACAGGGTTCTTATTACTGCATGAGGAGTCTCAGATGAATACAGAGAGTTGCCATTACAATACTGTATGCAGCTAATGGCTTCAAATTTAGCTTTCCGCAGATATCCAAAGCGAGTGAATATTCCTTGTGGTCACGGCTGATAAATTCATCCGTTCAGCAGTTTCAACGTCTTCGGGAGGCATTTAGTGTTTTTTATTGGAAGGTTAAAAGTGAAGGGAGGTGGAGAATACCTGAGTGAGACATTAATCCACCCCTGAACCCCCGGTTAGGATCTCTAAAGATGTACAGAACTATGTACCAATTCTGCATAAGAATGTCTGAACACAACTAGACTTTTGTTGTGTATTCTATTGAGTTGTGTGCTGACAAAACTCTGTAACGCCAGGTTTCCTTTGGTCACCTGTCGCTAAAACTTCAGAGAAAAACATCAGATGATGCTTTAGAGAGTGAGGAAGGCAGTCATCGTACGTTCCAAAAGTTATGTTTTCAAAATTTTAATGTGTGCAATTTAACTGTACTGAATCTCAGCCTCTGTCTGTCCCGCAGGGTAACACAATCCCAGGCGTGCTCAAGTTTCACGGGGTGATCACCACCTTCGAGATGATCATGGCCGACTGTCCGGAGCTGAAGAAGCTCCACTGGCGCTGTGTGGTGATTGACGAAGCCCATCGGCTGAAGAACAGGAACTGCAAACTGCTGGAGGGACTCAAACTCATGAACCTGGTCAGTCTGTGTGTGGGGATGATGAGGATGATGACACAGTACCTGCAGGAATTGGCTTATTTTTGTCCAATATAATGTTGTTTTCAGCAGTGGCAGATGAAAATTATTTTTTTATGAATGGGAAAGGCAATGCAATGTGCTTAATCTTCCTTATCCTCTTAAACCTGCCCACTCTCAATACTTGTTTCTCTTAATCTGTGTTAATGTTGTCTTGTCTCCAGTTCAGTTTTAATAAATGTCATTAAAGACCGTTCTGTTATTTTTCATGCTCTTTATGGGTGTTACTCTTCGCTTTTCTTACAGGAACACAAGGTTCTGCTGACAGGAACTCCTTTGCAGAACTCGGTGGAGGAGCTGTTCAGCCTGTTGAACTTCCTGGAGCCGCTGCAGTTTCCTTCAGAAAGCACCTTCCTGGAAGAATTTGGAGACCTCAAAACAGACGAACAGGTTTGCTGTTTTGCTCTGAAAACCAGCTGAATGCATCCTTACTTTTTATACGATAATACATGTCTGTAACAATCGCACCTCCTCCTGTGATCTGTCCATCAGGTGAAGAAGCTTCAGGCCATTTTAAAGCCCATGATGTTGAGGAGACTGAAGGACGACGTCGAGAAGAACCTGGCGCCTAAAGAAGAGACCATCATAGAGGTACAGCTGTGTGTGTTTGATATAAACAGCCACAGTATCAACTGACGTTCAAGCTAATGTACCAGACTCCAGTTTGAGCATACACACGGCACTGTGTACCATATTACCCATCTGTGTATTAAAGCTTAAAGTTGACTCGTGGTGTTCCTGCAGGTGGAGCTGACGAACATCCAGAAGAAATACTACCGAGCCATCTTAGAGAAGAACTTCTCCTTCCTGTCCAAAGGAGCAAACCAGCACAACATGCCAAACCTCATTAACACCATGATGGAGCTCCGCAAGTGCTGCAACCACCCCTACCTTATCACAGGTCAGAGCACACACGCAAACACATGGAGCACAAATCAGTGACGATGTTCCCTTCTGTTTGTAACTGCACCTCTTTGATGACACATCCGGTTTAATTAGCAGTTTATCTCATCTATAATTACACAACAGAAAAGTGTAAAACAGCAGACTGTCAAAACAAGGCAAGGAGAGAAAATAGTGTTCAAGTTGAGCGCAAGGGACACAAATCTTGTCTTTTACTGAGAAACTAAAAACCCTTCTTTCTTTCAGGAGCCGAGGAGAAGATTCTGGAAAGCTTCAGGAAGTGCCACAGTCCGGACGCGCTGGACTTCCAGCTGCAGGCGATGATCCAGGCGGCCGGTAAGCTGGTGCTGATCGACAAGCTGCTGCCCAAACTGCTGGCCGGGGGACACAAAGTCCTGGTCTTCTCCCAGATGGTCCGCTGTCTGGACATCCTGGAGGACTACCTCATACAGAGACGGTGAGCAGGACCGGGGTGGGAAGAGAAGGAGGAAGGAAGGAGATTCAAAGAAGGAAGAGAAGGGTGCATTTATGCAACATCAGTTTGTTGTAGAAATCAATCTATTGGTGCATCTTTCCTCCAGCTACACGTACGAACGCATTGACGGTCGTGTGCGAGGAAACCTGCGGCAGGCGGCCATCGACAGGTTCTGTAAGCCGGACTCGGACCGCTTCGTCTTCCTGCTGTGCACCAGAGCCGGAGGGCTGGGAATCAACCTGACGGCCGCAGATACCTGCATCATCTTCGACTCAGACTGGAACCCACAGAACGACCTGCAGGTGGGCAGAGAGCTGGGAGAGTTTAAATAGAGGAGGATGATCTCAGCTCAGTCAATACACTGTGTAGCGAGCAGAACATCAGTTATTAAACGACTTAAACAGAAATGTCATATCACGATGAAACAGAGTTCTTGTATTTAAGGGGCGATACGGGTGAGGATAAAGGTTTTAATGAAAAGATATAGTCGTTAAACTTTTCCAGGTGGTGACTTACCTTAGGTTAGTTTTCTGAAATGTTATGTCTAAAGAAGTGTGCGCTACTTAACAGAACAGAAAGCTGAACAAGGTCCGAATGTAAACTATGTAGTTTTGTTTGATTTTGATGACATATTATAGTCCAAAGTTTTCACTGGGAGAATCAGTCCATAAACCAGAAAATACTGTTGAAAGATATTTTTTTCTGAATGTGTATTTTGCTAATTTTCTTTCCACTAATCTCAAAGAAGATGTTTTATCAAAGCAAAATAGCTCAAAATTGACCAGTGCATTAAAACTGTTTCCAGCTGTAGTGTTTCCCCTTAAATCAGCCTCTCCTCTGACTGTTGCTGCTTGTCTGAACTGTTTAATTTGTAGTGACATTTATGATACAATTTGGGACCGAAACAATAGCAAAATGCGAGCCTCAGCTGATGTTTCTGTCTAGAATAATGAAGTGAGCCGACAGTGTTACCTAAAAGTCCATGGGTTCGATTATTTCTCACAGTTTTGATGCTGTGGATGTTTCTATTTCTTGCCAAAAGACTTGAGTACATTTTCCAGTCAGGGACAATAACTGTCCTTCTTACTAAACTGTTAAATATAGTAAATTGTAGTGTATTGTTCTTGTGGTGGATTTATTGTGCCAAAATGTCAGCCTAATATTTCCAATCCGTCCCTGATAATTTGATCATGCATCTATTGTGAAAACTTGCTGTCAGACCATGAAACTAAATCCTGTCATAATTCTTTAACAATTTTCAAGGGAAATTAAAGAGTGTGTGTGTGGTTTTTTTTTTATCCTTATGGGCAAGATCAAAAATGGATTTCATGCCTCATTATTATAGATTCATTTTATCACAGCAATTAATGGAATCTATTTAAGTTTTTATCAGCTTGTATTGTTCCGGCTCTAAAACCCACAACAATGTGATTTGGCTTTTTATTTAATTATATCAAAATGTAGTAACCAGAGTGAGGTTGGCTCAGTGTGGACGCACTGATGTAACACTGGAGCATATCAAAGCAGGCCATTCTTCAGTCTGCTGGCAAATATGATAATAATGTTTAGTACTGCTATGATGTATGTCTCTTTGTCCCTGTCAGGCCCAGGCACGCTGCCACCGGATTGGCCAGAGCAAAGCAGTGAAAGTGTACAGACTGATCACCAGGAACTCGTACGAGAGGGAAATGTTTGATAAGGCCAGTCTGAAGCTGGGATTGGACAAAGCCGTCCTCCAGGACATCAACCGCAAAGGAAGCCTCAACGGGGTGAGAGCTTACCTCTGATAAGATGTTTTAATGTTGTTGCATACATCAGGATGTTTTCTTCAGGGATGTGTCAGCAGCTAGCTTTGGATAAAAACGGCCATGCGGTACATTCCGACTACAGTGTTGGCTTGTTGCTGCAGGTGCAGCAGCTCTCTAAGCTGGAAGTGGAGGATTTGTTAAAAAAAGGAGCGTACGGAGCGCTGATGGACGAAGAAGACGAGGGATCGAAGTTCTGCGAGGAAGACATCGATCAGATCCTTCAGAGACGAACTCAGACCATCACCATCCAGACTGAAGGGAAAGGGTCGACGTTCGCCAAGGTAGAAATCCTTTAATTAAGCATTAATTAAAACTTTTCTATTCATAGACACCAACGCTTTAACACTTTTGTATTCACCAGAGCATCCGCCATCCTTTTACAATTAATCAATTCAGCTTTTTGGTCGATAAAATGTCAGAAACTCGTTTGATTGCTTCTTCTGTCGCTCAAAACCCAAAGACTCTTCATTTAGTGTCATAAATGACAAAGAAAAGCAGTGAATCCTCACATTAAATGACTTGACTAAAAGACAATGTTTGACATTTTTGCTTAAAAAATGACAAAAGAGATAAGCAAATAGTTGCAGCTGTAGGTAGATGAAGCTTTGTAAAGATTTATCTCATATCATGTTCAATGTGAACCGATTGTCTTAGTGGAGGCCTTGAAGCTGGACTGACAATGTTGATTTAATTTCTTAGTCTAAATGCTGTTTTAGAGGCTTTTTGGAGGAAACACTGAATATTTGGAATATTTTGGCGTGAAGATCAAAAGTGAAGATACTGAATGTTTGTGGAAATCATCAGCAGTTGGCAGCTTCAGTCGAAATCTTCGCTTGAATGAATGTTATTTCTTCTGACTCCGTCTTTCTGTTTTTCTTTCCTTAGGCCAGTTTCATCTCATCCGGTAACAGAACGGACATTTCTCTGGACGACCCCAACTTCTGGCAGAAGTGGGCCAAGATTGCTGAGGTGGAGATCGACTCCAAGTCTGAGAAGGTACAGAGAGATGGAGAGAAGAGATTTAAGAATGAAGGCAGGAGAGGGAGGCAAAGAAATAAAGGAGTTCCACAAAGAAGGAACAGAAAATGACAGGATGAAGACAGAAAAGAAGAAGAAAGCAAAGAACTGAAGGATGGACAGGAGAAAGTGAAATGAAAGTGAAACTAGAGATGAGCTTCCATCATGCAAACGTAAGAATAAGGTAGAAAAAAATTAAAGGAGTAGTACTGGAGGATTAGAAGGAGAGAGTGAGACGGGGAACAACATAAGGCTTGGACAGAAAAATGGACCTGATCCAAGTGAGTGAACACGGAGACGAAGGGAGGGGAAGTTAAGCTCAGCGCCAAACTGGGAAATAAGTAAACAAGGACAGGGAGGAAACGAGGATAAAGCAGGGATCATTCCTCTCCTCTCCTCTCCTCTCCTCTCCTCCCCTCCCCTCTCCTCTCCTCTCCTCTCCTCTCCTCTCCTCTCCTCTCCTCCCCTCTCCTCTCCTCTCCTCTCCTCTCCTCTCCCTCTCTGAACAGATGGACTGCCTTAATGAATGAAGCATATTCCACACAGAGCTCTGCTACTGTCTTCATACTGTGTGTGCGTGCGTGTGTGTGTGTGTGTGTGTGTGTGTGTTGACCATGACTCGTACTTTGAATGCTTAATCGCTGACTCCGTTAACGAACAGGTGTAACGTGCCAAAAAACTCTCCTCACCTGCTTCATCTCGTATTTACAAGTCAACCTTTAAAAACTTGTTTCTGTCGTTCGGACTAAATTCCTCTCTGTGACACAGGAGTCTCTGGTGATCGACACGCCTCGGGTGAGGAAACAGACGCGTCACTACAACTCCTTCGAGGACGACGAGCTGATGGAGTTCTCGGAGCTGGACAGCGACTCGGAGGAGCGGCCGTGCCGGACGCGTCGCCTGGGCGAGCGCGCCCGGCGGTACCTCCGCGCCGAGTGCTTCCGGGTCGAAAAGAATCTGCTTATCTTCGGGTACGACCTTGTGAACCTTTCACATCAGATCATAAAACAACTTCAGCTCAGTTTATTTTCTTAGTCAAGTTCCCTGACGAGCGTTTCTGGAAAGGTTAATGCTGCAGGTGTGCACAGACATTCCCACTCCTTGTCTTTACTTGCACAGCCTCTGAATGGGCATCATGGACAATGTATCCCACTGATACTTCTTATTGTAGCAATATTGACAGTCCTCTTTAAAGGTGTGGTATCTCTCTCAGGCGCGACACCTCACATCCTGCACCACACAGCGCTGTGAGCCTGATGTGCTTTCTCGTCACACATCTCGAAAACCTCATAAAACCACCCAAGCGGTCCTTAAAAAGGAAGAATATTACCTTCGATGAACAGGTGTTACCTTGACTTGACAAGGTTGAGACAGTCGTGTTTTAGTTTGGCTCATCAGCCTGTCATTAATAGGACATAAAAACCAATGACAGCACCATTTTTCCAGGAGCTTAACAATATTTCGGTACTGACCAACCGGGTATTAATTTATTACCAGTCCTCGATACTCATCCGGAAACATCCTTCACACCCAGCAGCCAAAATCTTAAACCTTGTGGGATGAAATTACTAACAGACTAATAAAAAGCTCCTATCTTTTGTTTACAAGGTTGTTTTGTTGCACGTACATCGCGAAAAACACAAGAGAACAACCTGCACTGATGTTTGAAGTGAAGAGAATATATTTTATTTGTGATCACGCTCTTATTGTTTAATGTTTTAGCTGATATGTATTTATTACTCTCCATCCTTCTGAATCACCTGCTGTATTTTCTGTTGCGCCATCTTTCTCCTTTGTTTCCTATCTTGCTTCCGTTTCTTACTTCCCTCTCCGTTTTTTCACTGTGTCTCCAGGTGGGGTCGGTGGAAGGACATCTTAAACCACGGTCGGTTTAAATGGCACCTGGCAGAGAAAGACATGGAGGTGATCTGTAGGTAAGGAAAACAAGTCTGTCTAAATAGTTTTATCTCACTGAAATTCCAACACGTCCGGGAGGATTTACAGGAAGAGTAACAATAAGAAAAACAGCAATTGAAGTTATGGAAGCAGTCGGACACCAGGGTCAGAGCTGTAGCCTTCATTTTATAGACTAGTGTAGATAAAAAATAAAAAAAAACATGTACAAATTTAAAATGCATTTTTCTTTTGTTGCGCAGGGCTCTGCTGGTTTACTGCCTGAAACACTACAAAGGTGATGACAAGATCAAGAGCTTCATCTGGGATCTGATCACACCCACCAAGGAAGGACAGGAAGAGACGCTGCTCAACCACTCGGGTCAGCATTTACCATTAACATGCACTTTAATGTTGTGAAAACAGTAAGGAAAAATAAAGGTATTTGAATAAATAAATGACATTTTATCAAAAAGAATACATTTTTTTTGTTTGAAATAACAGAAACACATGAATAAAAGCTAATTTTTCATTTATATTTTGTTGTTTGTATTTTGAAAATTATTCATTCCTTTATTTTTCTTTCTATGTTGTTTTCTTCTTTATTCTTTTATTTAATCCTCTTAGTGGAATTGTTGCAGTCTTTGAACTTCATCCATTGACTCTCATTGTAACTTTATTCTCCTAAAAAGTTCACACTTCACTTTCAAAACTAATTTTAACCTTGAATGCTCCCACAGCGAGAGAATCTGCCCTGATGTGATGGTTATGTTTCCCTTTTCTTTCTCTTTCTGTTTGTGTCTCAGGTCTGTCGGCTCCGGTTCCTCGGGGTCGGAAGGGGAAGAAGCTGAAGAATCAGCTGAACGTTTCTGAGCTGAAGAACGCTGACTGGCTGGTCCACTGTAACCCCGAGGTGGTTCTGCAGGACGAGAGCTACAAGAAACACCTCAAACAACACTGCAACAAGTCAGTTTACAAATAACTGTAATTAACAGTGTGATTAAGCGGTATTCTACTACTGTGTGTAGTTTAGATTAACTGGATGAACAAGCTTGATGATGTAACAGTTGGACCTGTGCTCTGAGATTTTTTTATGTGTTTAGTCTTAAAGATTATTTGTGAGATTGATTAATCTGAAAGCGGTGTTATCAAAGTTTTAATAAACGCAGCACGAGTCTAAAAACAAAACTCTGTGCTCGTCAAATGCAGAATGTTTGGAGCTGTTTCATTTATTTTAATGAGCTTGTCACTTGACTTGATCAGCTTGTGTGACCAGGTGGGAGCAGTGGCTTTGAATTTATTTAATTATAAGAGAGCTTGATAACAGAGAAACAGACTTATGTTGCTGCTGAGATTACAAACATCTGCGAGAAAAGAGAGCGAGGAAAAAAAAAAAAAAAAAAAAGCATAAATAAACCGATAAAACACTGCTGGGAGTAAGTCAGCCAGTCTGAACAACTGAAATAGAAGTAATTCTAAGTAATCTAATTTATCCTCCTCTCCGCAGGGTTCTGCTGAGGGTGCGGATGCTTTACTACCTGAAAGTGGAGGTTTTGGGTGAGGCTGCCACTCAGTCTCAGGAGGGGATACCTGCCAGGTATGAAGGAGGCTCCATGGTCATATTCAACCAAAAACTTTACTGGACTGTTTGTCTGTTGACTTGTTGAATGTCGTCGTCGTCCTGCTTGTTTACAGTAAACTGATGATGTGGTGGAGACGCGCCGTCAGAACGCAGTTTGACTGATGTTCGCGCTGTCGAGCCGGAGTGTCCTGTCTCGACTCTGACAGCTCTGATCGATTGTTTGCACGTGTGTGTCTGTTTGCGTTGACAGTAAACTCGAGGTGGCGTTACCCGACATCGACTACATCGAGATCCCGGCTACGTGGTGGGACGCAGACGCTGACAAGTCTCTCCTCATAGGAGTCCACAAACACGGTGAGGACTGGAGTCTGCTCTCAGTTTGACCATTTGTAAACATGCAACATGCATTTTTTCTTGTGTTTTGTTTTCAGATAGACGGTTACATGACCACAGTTGACTTATATTTTTAACAATTAATTTTCTTGTTGGGATTTAAGGCTAATTAGATTGCACAAAAGTGGCATCTGCCCTCATTATGTGTGTGTGAGTGTGTGTGTGTGTGTATTTCTCTTTTTTAATTGGTTGTTTTTATCAATGTGTGTCGTTGCTCAGGCTATGAGCGGTACAACGCCATGCGTGCAGATCCTGACCTGTGTTTCCTGGAGAGAGTGGGCATGCCGGATGTCACAGCGCTGACTGCTGAGCAGGGAGGAGGCGAGGGGGCACCTGACATGACTGACAGGTGATCTGCTCGCATGCACATGCACACAGGTTTATACTGTAGATAAAACCTAAAGGTGGACATGCGATTTAAACACAAACCTTCATGGACCCACATGTTTTCTGTTTATCAATTTCATTTTCTTTGATATAAATACAAGTAGCAGAAGTGGTTTTAAGGTATATATTGGGCAGTATTAGTATTCCCTTTTCAAACAGATTGCTATAATAAACAATTGTCAGTGATTTGCTGGTTATTCAAGATAAAACATGGTGATTATCTTGAATTCTACAGTGGAAAAATAGAGGTGACTATCAAAGATAACAGCAAAAATAAATATACAGTAAGATTTTAAATTAGACGTGTTAATGAAGAATGTCATTAACATACAAAACCGCATTCAAGAGTAAAAAATAGATTTCCATGCCCTCAGAACCGGCTGTTCCCATCACTCCTGTCCTGTTTACATCTGGTGTTAAAATGCGATCTGCATCAGGACACGTTGTGCCTGGATTGGAATGCGATTGGCTGACTTACCACATCTGGATGTTGTCTGGCTCACATTGTGTTCAGATCTTGGTCAGGTTTAAACGCAGTTCACAGCATAAAATTCAGATTTAGTGTTTCAAATCTAGAGCGCAAGAAAGCAACTGGAAGTGTGTTATTTAACAGAACTGTAAAAAATTGAAACAAAACTGGTGGGAAACAAATGACACACAGTCTGCGCAGCTGATCTTCGGTTAAAGGGCCGTGTAATTCCTCTCGTCACAGGGCAACTTGCGGTAAACAAAGAAACAACTTGTAGTATTACATCTGCCGAATTTACAAGAGGGGACAAATATCCAAAGGATTTGTAGTTTACAGCGTTTCATAAGTTAATAAAGTTTCCTCTCACTCAACCACGTAGAAAACTGGTTGATTTTTCAGTGGAGTCTGGGGATGTTTTGCTACAATCTCAGACTGCAGGACAAAGATCAGATCTCAGTGAGGATGATGATGATGTGAGAGAGACTATTGCTTTAATTAAGAATAATTTAATGGTATTCCACAGATTTAGTGTTGCATTTTACCTGCAAGATATGGGTGTTTATTTCCTGGATGATATATTCTGATAGACATCTGATTTTAATATGTAAATGTCTGCGTGCGCTGTCAATATTTATCTTAAACTAGATTTTGAAACTGATACCTTTTAACAATTAACCCGTGTCAAGATCCATATCACATCTGATGTTATTGTTTTTTGTTGCCGCATTTAAAATCACAATTTCACTTAAACTAGCCAAACTACAACATGTGATAGGTGTGATCATGGCCCTCATTTCTGTATTTTGCGCATTTGTTTATCCAGCCCTCTCATTGGAGCTCTCGTACTTGCGTAGTAACAGGTGACGCGCATGTCCGCAAATCGGCTTCCTCGCTTCCCTGCAGCTCTTCAGCAGGAGTCACTTCCTCCTTCCACCAGTCGTTGCTTCTTTTTATTCTCAGTTGTAGCGTTCACAGCAGGTGCCATCGCTGGTGTGAAAAACACATCCTGTCCTCACTGCTGCCATGTTTGTTTTCATCGCCGCTGCCACCTCCCTGCCTACACACCTGCTCTACATCCTGAGCGGGAAAAACAAGATCATAAACACATTGAAATTAGAAATATACGTCCAAAAGGTGGCATAGAGGTGCTAATAATGTCAGCAGCCACCAGATTGTGTTTTCATGATCACTGTGAATGGAGGGAGAGACTCGTTTATACAGATGTCAGACTGACACACATGCACAGCTGCAGCTAAATGTCCGTAAAGTATTTAATTTCTCACCATAACCTATAGCTGAACTTAAAAAGGTTTCTGGTTTTTCCTCACAAGAACTGTGAAAACTGTCCTCACAAGTCATTTTTCTGGTAGTTTTCACTGCACTTAAGAGAGGAACCTGTACGAGCCAGACTGGAATAATTGACAGAGAAAAAGAGGAAAGTGAAAACACGGTGTGGAAATGTATTTTCTGGGTGCTGCTGCTCCGGCTGACAGCAGAGCTATGAAGATGAGACGCTCAGGAAGCTTTGATCCTCTTCCTGAAGGTAATTGAAGCCGCCATTCGCTTTGTTACCCGTTCAACCTGAAGCTGTTCCCAGCTGAGCAATGCGACTGTGTGACAGGAAGATCTTCTAGTCTCAGAATGTTAACTTGGCAGGATTCCTGCACAGGTTGGCGAAAAAATAAACAAGTTCACAGAGCAGACGGGAAACATTACACGGATGAATGTGTGAACGCACAGGTGGAACAGTAAATGAGCGTCCTCAAAACCTGCAAACAATTTTTGCAAAAATGTTTTCTAAACTGCAGCGTTAGAAGTGTTTACTGTCTGTGTGAAACAAAGGTGGTGTTTATGAGTTTGGATGATATTTGTAAAAGGACTGTTGGCTCCAGAGAAGTGTGCAGGAGGGCTGGACCGAACACTTGAAAGCTTCTTCGCTCGACATGGTAATCGACGTCGACATCCAGAATTCCTGGATCTGTCCCGCACCAAAACTCAATAGGTTCCATTCAGGGATGAGACCCGTGCTCCATCCGAGTCGAAGGGGAAATCCCTCCCGTAGTTTTTGTGTAATCGTACTGAGAAACCATCCGACAAACATGCAGACATGAGTGAAAACACAAGCTCCTTGGCGGGGGGGGACATTCCCGAATAAACTAACTTTAACGTCTCATCTTTGTTTGGTTGTTTCTTAAACGGTGCAAAACACACACACAACAAAACACACTCAGCTGTGTCCTTAAGTAGATGTTTAAAGAACCAGCCTGGTTATTTTAAGGGTTTTTAAAAAGCCCTCGGAGGAGCAGGATGCCTGCGTGTTGTGAAAGATGACAGAGAAAGACCATTTAAAATGACTCTGTTTCCAAACAAACACTGAGACAACGCTTTCATTTAGTTACATGATAATAATATAATAACAAAGACTGTATTTGCAGGACTTGATGATACAGGATGTAGCATCACTTTCTTGTTGTTCAACTCTGTTTTGCAAATATTGCATTCTGTGAACAAGACAGGAAAAAAAAAACCTGGAGCCTTTTTGTGTTTTTCTCCTCCTTCATTCATACATTAGCATCAGACACACGCCTGGAGATATGCTGTCATGTTCAGCTGCTTCGTTATTGACTCAAAAAACATTCCCACTTCGTGTTTTTCTTTTTTTCTTTCTTTGTGCCTAAGGACGTCTTTAGTTTAATGCATAAAGACAACAGCATGATGCACGCTGTTGTCTGTACATTTGATCACGATTTGACAGGTCATAAGCTGACAGGCTCTTTGTTCCGTCTCTGCGTTGTTAACAGCATTTTCTTTTCTTTTGTGTCATTTCTTGTTTCTTCAGTCAGACGTCAGTGAAACATAGAGTACTTATTTACAGCTCGCATTGAATTCTACGGTAGTCGAGCACTCGGAGCTCAGTAGGACATTATCTTTGTCATTAAAGCTGCTCTTGTCTGTCTTCTTTTGTCAGCGCCTGCAAAACCGAGGAGGCGAAGGACGACACTGAAATTAAAGCCGATGGAGGCGAAGATCGAGACGAGAGCAGCAAGGTGAGCTTCTTCCGACGCTGATGTCTGAGAAGACCTCTCTTCTCTTTCTCACTCACTCCACCAACAAACACAGATTCGGTTTATGTGTAGTTGGACACGTCATCACGAACCTCTTTAGAAAATGTCTTATTTTGTGTGGTGAAAGTTAAAACCACCTCTGGGATGTTTAGAGTTTTGGATCCTTCAGAGTTGATGAGAAACAGAAGAGTTTGGCCTCCAGGTGCTGTAAAAACAATTGTGAACAGTTAATGGTGCATTTTAATACAGAGCACTTTCAATAACTGAACGGATGATGTGTAAAAAATAATCTCTGGTATCTTTTTATTGCTTATTTTATTACGTTTCATCTTTCTACGCTTTTAACTTCGGGGCAACTAAGTTGTTTGTTTTTTTTAATCTGCATTTATCACAGTAAGAACTTTAAAACGTCATACTAACAAAATAAGTATCAGGTAACTGATCTGTTCTGGTCTTGCTAAATTTCATTAAATGCTCATGAAAGGTGTAAGTGCTGTTTTTAAATATGCAACATACACCGCAATGAAATCTTCTAGTCAACAGAGTGAAAACACGACATATTACAAATGTTTTGCACTTGAAGAGATGAGATCATGGAGAAAAGCGAGCCAACACGGTGGAAACAATTTCATGTTGAGCTTCCTCTCATATTGAGACCATTAGTTAGAACATTGTTCTGGATTTTCTTTTGTAGGAAATGGTCGGGATGGGCCGTAATTAAATGTAATTGTTTTTAGTCTTTCTGTGGAATCATGTCTCGATGATGTGATCAAATCATTTTGTATTACAAAATTCTCTGATCCAGTTTATCTGTTCCAAGTAAATGTAAGTCAAGAGCACATTTTATACCTTTAAAAGGTTTTGTTTGTTCTACTGTGTCAGAGCCCATAAATTGAAATCACGATGCCTCGGGGGGATTTCCAATCTCTACAGTTTATGACAACCTCGGTTCTTATAAGGAAAATCCCTAAATAATCCTTTTTAACAGTGAAGAAAGTAGAAGAAACCTGAGGAAGAGCCGTCCCTCTTTCACGGAGGACAGACATGCAGTAGGCGTTGCGTTAAAAAAAAAAAAAAAAACATAGAATGAACAGAGTGAGGTTGTCAAAATGATGAATACTACAATACTTATTCAGCCCCACTTGTTTAAAGCGATACAGTATTTGGTTTCAAGAGTATCAAAAGTACCGAAACTACAGTATTTAAAAAATATAGATTTTCATCCCAAAGCTTCACAAACATTAACACATTATCATGAGATGTGTTGGTTTGTGTTCGGTGACTTTTCCTGAACAGGCTGGAACACAAAATAAAGGAAAAAATTACCCTGTTTTGCACAGCAAAGACATTTTTTCCTTTATGCCATGTGAGATACAGATGACACAGAACCATCGAGTGTATATATAACATTTTTTATTCTACTCTACGTATCTGTTTATTTGAGTACAGTATATTTTTATTGTTTACTGTTATATTTTTTTCTTCTTCTTCTCGTGCTGCTTCATTTTGTTATTGTTTTTATTCTGTTTGTTCCTTTGTGCTGCTGCGTCAAATTGAATTTCTCCCGGCGGGATCGATAGAAGCACAGCTTATCTTATTTTGGCCGTCGCTCCCGAGCTTTCGACAAGGTTCACGTCTGACAGACTGACTTGTCTCTTGTAGTTACTGTATGTGTTAGAGTTATGACTTGATAGTCCTCATCCTTGTGTTTTTTGTTTTTTAATATTGGCTTTGTGTTACTCATTTTTTTTTTTTCCTTTTCGTTAATATTTCTGTGGTTTTACTTCACAGGGAGAGGAAACCTGCTCCAGCACAGACACCTCAGACAAGCCTGACAGCACAGGTCCAGGTGAGACGAGACACACTGTCCCTTATTTTTACTTTTGTCATACAAATAAACATGCTTGTTAATAACAAGAAAGCCAAGTGGGCACGCGGCAGGTCTGCAGGTAAAATGTTCTTTTATAAATGGCCTTGAAAAGAAGAACGAACACGGGGAAGCATCTTTCCGCTGAAGATCCACAGACACACATAAACGCATGCCAGCTAGACAGATAGCTGTGACATTTACAGGTCTTGAAGGCAGCTGAGGATATCGTCTCACTAGTAATCTTGATTTTTTTTTCCCGTAATGAGAGAAATCCCCTGCAGACCACATGATACGACCTCTCCTCGGGTCCATCTCACCCTCCATTCAGTCCAAGAGGTTCCTTCCCTCGATGCTTCTGGCTGCATCTGAACCCATTTCACCTTTCAGCTGAAGTCTTCATTACACAGCCGCTCTGCAGAGTCCAGGGGTGATCCAGTGTGTGAAATGAGTTTTGATAGTTTTAATGGTGCTCTCTATCTCAGAGGGTACCTTTAATGGACAACTAATTGTTGAATAGCTCCCTGGAGAAAGAAATGGGAAGACTTCCGAACCAGAATGCAAAATACCCTGACATTGTCCTAGTGTCACTGTAACAGACACGGTAATATTTTAATATTTTATATGGAGGGAATTTAGAGAAGATTAAAGGACAGGTGGAGTATGAGGTTACATTTTCGAAGATGAGCAAATTAAATTTTAAAGCGTTCCGTTTTGATCGATTGAGTTTTGGTGATTTCCAGCTCCTAGATTCTTTGCCTTGTAGTGAGAATTTAAGAACCTTTTCAAATCCACGCTGGGTCGTTCACGATGCGGCCGACAGAACACAGATTGATATCGCACATTTGCTAAATCGTGTAGAAAATCATCTCTATATGGCTGCTTTTGATGACAAAAACTGAAGTTTGGCTTATTTTGTTGTTTTAGGTTTAGAGTTATAAGTTTTTTCTTGAATTGATTTATTTTTACACTGTTGTCAGTAACTTGCTCATGAATTATTCCATTCTGTTTGTATTGATGTTGTACACTGGGTTGTAGCAGCGTCATCGCACACTTTTACAGGTTGTTTTAATGTTCAGTGAGTCTAAGAAACATTGTGCCTCCTCTCCTCACAGACTCCCAGATGTCTGGTGACTTGTGCGCCACTGATGGACCACTGGTCACCACGACAACAACAGGAACAGGGACTGGCGTTGCATCTCTCCATGTCGTCCAGGCCCGGCCCCTCTGGCCCACTGGCCCCGCCCTGACGGCCCGATTACGGCGCCTGATCACCGCCTACCAGCGCTTCACGCTGCGCCGTGAGCCGATGCTCAGGCACGACTTCATGCTTCATGACGGCCTCGTCGGCATGGGGATGGGAGGAGGCGGAGCCGCTCACAGTCATCACGCTGGAGGCCCGCTGGCGTGGCAGCTGGGTGAAGAGCTGAGGCGGTGTTCTGTGGTCGCCACCGAGCCCGACCCGCTGTTTCTTGAGTGGCAGAGGAGGTAATGATGTAGCGATTAACTGCTGTTTCTACACACTAAAAGATCAATATGTTCATTCTAATTTTATTTTTATTGCCGATACTTTTGAATCTGGTGGTATTTTATTGTGGAAAGCTTCACTTAACATCGTGAAAACATGTTGCAGCATCTAGTCTGAATTATCAGCACGTAATTCCACTTTCATATGCGCGACTGTCCGCATACTTCATGAACATGATACTTGAAACATTATAACGCCCTCCTCCGTTGTATTTAAGGTGGACTCGTCGAGAACAGGCAGACTTTTACCGCACGGTGTCGTCCTATGGGGTTGTGTACGACACGGAGAGGAAAGCCTTCGACTGGTCCCAGTTCAGAGCGCTGGCCCGACTGGAGAGGAAGACGGACGAGAGTTTGGAGAGATACTTCAACTCGTTTGTCAACATGTGTCGGACGGCCTGCAAACTGCCTCCAAGGAAGGAAGAAGGTATAGTGATTGGGATTGATCCCCCCCCCACACACACACACACACACACAGATGGACATGTGTTATTTAAACCTCACAGTTCAGTGACCGACTGAAACCTACTCAGGATTTCCTGCTTTGTTTTATTGTCACAGTTTGCTGGTTTTACAATAGAGCAGCAAGCTCATCTGGCAGCGAGTCCAGCACTGTATTAATAACAAGTCTCATTGGAATGCAGCCACATCCCTCCTGGGAAACATTACTGACCTCTGCTGGTGGGAGGGTTAATTTGACCTTTGCATTCCGGTTGTCAGGTTTAATTTACAGCCCAATCATACAAATCACAAATTTTCCTCAAGCGTCTTAACAATCTGTGCAGCATACGTATGCTCTCTCTCAAACAACTCTTGATTCAGACAAAGAAAAACTCCCCCAAAGGGAAAAAAAAGGGGTCCATGGAAAGTATGGAATATCAGGACTGACAGCTGTATACTATTGACCCTGTAAGGATGTTATGTCATGGATGTGCTTGAGGAAAGGAAAGTCTGTCGGAGCTTCAGATACACTCTGGTAAATCTCACTATATTATAAATATACCTGAAGAATATGGAAGCCGATAGATGTTGAACAACTTCAGGTGTCGCCAAACAGCCGCGATGTCCACCAGGAGCAAACTCCTCAAACACACATGAAGCAAAACTCAAATACGTTCAAACAGGAAGGAGGAAATAACACACAGACACAGAGATGGAAAGAGAAAGAGAGGGACAGAGACGACGTGTACACAAGGGAAAGAGAAGAAGAGAGGCTGAATCTCCTGGAGGACGAGGATCCAGATCCAAACATCTGGAACGAGGCACCGACAGCCAGGAGAGAGAGACAAAGGTCCCAGGATGGTTGATGGTCCAGCAGAGAAAAGCCTGAGTGGAAACAGACGAACAAATCAGAAAACAATGCATTTTAATCTGTTGATGAGTTTAAGGTCACACAACATTATTTATTAAAAATTGCATATTTGTTCACCTCGATGAAAAAACATGACTACTACAGGTTGACGGGAGAATACAACACACACTCACGCAGCTATTTAAAGCTGCTGTACATGAGGGATGAATTGTAAATACATCAAAGACTGCAGTGACTCACAAACACACTTGAACTTATTTATCCTCTTCCTCTCACCCGCTGCCTTCATCTCTCACACCTCTCACACCGCCTCCATGCCGGTGTTGACGGCCTCTTTCCTGTTTTTTTTCCTGCAGGTTTGGTGGATCCAGCTGTGTTTGTTGAGCCTCTGACAGAAGAGAGAGCTGCCCGCACTTTATACCGCATCGAGCTGCTGCGCAAGATCAGAGAGCAGGTGGGCAAAGCTTCATCATTCATACTGGTTCAGACTCAAAGTTACCTTCACAGATCGCCTCCAGCACCACAAAACGTTTGTGTAGAGCTGAGTTCATGTCAGGACACAAACGAACCGTATTCATCGCTCCTGACTTTTTATGTGTCGCATCTGCAAATCAATGTAGAGATTTCTTGTTGAGTCTGTTTGTCGCACCCTGACTTTTTCATGCCTCACTTTCTCCTAAATGAAAACAAAGAAAAAAAAATGGGGCTCAGGGGACGCCCACAGTGAGCTCACTGCTTTATTGCATCCTGTTTGCATCATCCAAAGCATGATGGGAACCAAAGTGCCAGCGCTTAAAACGTATTCATCCTAAAAGCAAATAAGAAAAAGTGTCAGGAATGAACCTTGTCCCCCAGCCAGGCGTGTTGTTCTTGCATTTTTGTGTCACATATACATTTGTTTCACTGCGTTTATTTGAGGTTAATACAGCATAAACTCCCCAGTATAGTAAAGCTAGCAGCATATCAAACTGGTCCACCTGATATCCTGAAATACACCTGGCAGTAATCTGGATAATTGCACAGCTCCGTTATCAGCGGGTGAAACTCTCCTCGCTCTTGTCTTGTTGTCAGGATTGATTGAACCTAGTAGCGCTTTTGTGTTGTGCCTTTTCTGAGGAAGCGAGGACAGAAGGACAACTCTGTCTTGTCTGGTGCTGTGAATTTTTCACAACAAGTAGAAATAATAAACTCAGTGTGACGGATTCAAAAAATACATGAAGGGAATGATATCAAGCAAGAAGTGCTTCTTGGTTGAAGGGCTGAAAGCAGAGAAAACTTCTGCTCTTTGTCTAGTTGGCGCTGTGTTGTACTGATGACTAGCAGATTAAAGATGACCACAGTTTTTTATTATTCTTTACATTTCATCTGTTTTATATTAACACCTCCCTGTTCTACCTCAGGTTCTCCGTCACCCGTTAATCTCAACCCGCCTCCAGCTGTGCCGCCCCTCCCTCTACCTCCCGGTCTGGTGGGAGTCTGGCAAACACGACCGTGACCTCCTCATTGGGGCGGCGCGTCACGGCCTGAGCCGCACCGACTTCTACATCCTGAACGACCCCCAGCTGAGCTTCCTGGAGGCTCACAGGAACTACGTCAGGGGACACCCCTCTCATCTTCATTCTCAAAGTCATCACCACCCTCACCATCCGGGCTTGGCGGCTCACCCTGGCATCTCGTCTTCATCCTCCTCCTCGTCCTCGTCTCACCCGCAGCTGCCTCACCCTCACTGCTGTCTGTATGACTCTGGACTCGGTCGAAACTCCCCGCAGCCTCCTGAGTATCCCCACCAGTCCTCTCATCACCACCACCACCACCATCACCACCAGCATCACCCAGTGCCTCCATCAGCTCCCTCTCCCTCCTCCTCCTCTTCCTCCTCCTCTCATCCTCACCTCCATCCTCCACCATTGGATGCCCACAGTTCTGCCTCGCCAAGTCTGGGAATAGTTCCCGGGTCACGGGGAGATTTCCTCGACTGTCCTCCTCTGGATGAGAGCCTGGAGCTGGGCTCGCTGCACCATGACGCCATGTCTGCAGAGGCTTTACATGGAGGGAAGGCTTCCAAAGACGCCCTCAACGGGTTCCCATTCAACTCCGCAACCGGAGGACAAAGCATGCTCAACTCGTACGGTGTAGGAGGAACAGACCTTGATTCAAAACTGAGGAGTGACGTGCTTGTTGGAGAGCAGGGCTCCTCAGAGGAAACTGGGCTGATGGCACCGTCAGTGGAGTTGGACCAGTTACAGGTACACACTGTACACAAAGCGACCTTTAGATTCTGTCCATTTTATTACAAATGACAGCTTTAAACGTGAGAAAATTGTGAAAATCTTTAATCGGCTGTCACCTTTGTCTCTGCAGGCTCCCTGGGACGGTACAGACCATTCCAGTCCTGCACACCACATGTTCAACGAGTCCGATCCGATCCTGGGTCCTTCCACTCTGGAGACTGGCTTTCTGGAGGAGGAAGACGAGGAGGCGCAGGGGGGAGACAGAGGAGGGGAGGAAGGTGGAACTCTGGAGGAGTGTTTGGGCCTCCCACCATCATCGTCACCCTCCCACCCCTCTGCAGAAGACTCTGTGGAGCCACTCTCCTCCAGCTACATGCTCTTCAAGGTCGGGAAATTAATCTTTTCTCTGTTGAATTCAACGGAACGAAGTTGAAGTGAAAAAGATAAACTGAGAAAATGGGCCATCGTCTATAGTATCGAATGTATCAAAGCTTTCCAGAGGGTTTAAAAAAAAAAAAAAAAAAAAAACCGATATAGAGTTCAGATATTCAATGAACAGGTCATGTTTGCATGGAGGAGCCACTTCAGCTGTCACTGACTTCTCTCAGGGACAAAAACCTCTCCAACAGAAATATAGAAATATATTAAAATGGCTTTGCATTTTAAAATTTTTTAAATAAAAACGTTGAAGAACTACTTGACCTGACGAACGCTGAGCACTGTGTCCTCTAATGACTGTTAGAATTATACAACAGGGGACATTTCTGATTGATAAAGAAGAGCACAGTGAATATTTATCTTACATATTACAAAATGGCTCATGTACACTCAAGACCAGTACAATATATTATGCTTCACTCGTTTGAGTCTCGTTTTAACTTGTTTCTATTCACACTTCTCTGTAACATTATGCAAACCAGTATTTGATGAAACAATAACAGAATCTGATTATCTTGTAAATCTGATGTCGTTGTTTGTATTCAGGATATTGGTGTGACCGAGGAACCCAGCGCCGATCAAACCGACCTATCAGCGAGTCCCCCTCCTCCTTACGTCCCCCCTCCCCCCCTCTCTCTGTCTGACATCACCGCCCACGAGCCGCAGGATAGGCTGGGCCACTCTGATGTCGCCGAGAGCCTGACCAGTCCTGTGGCGGAAGGAGACGTCCAGGAAGGAGGCAGCGGGTTCGAGTTTGACGACAAAGATGACGATGAAGTGGAAGACTTGTCGAGGGCGACTGCGGAGCAGAGCAAAGGAAGAGATCCGAGTCTGGAAAGAGAAGAATGTGATGCAGACCAAAGTATGTAACAAAGTGCTGGTTCAAAAAAAAAAAACACTAAATCCCTAAATTGACCACAAGAAAGAAGATAATCCTAGACTGTGTTGTTAAAGTGTCCTTTGGGTTTTGTGTTAAATGCAGCTCATCAGAGAGGTTCCTGAAGTTCATACTCTGAAATCCAGGGAATCCATACCGTTTGATGTTTTTTACTTTTCCCCAATTTTGTGTTGCTCCAAATCAATTCACTAGGATTCATCTTGGGATTGGTCGGCTTAGTTTCGGGCTTTAAACTCTTTATAGAAGGATTTTCTGCAACATCAGTGGAGTGAAAGATGGTGATGTTGAAGAAGAAGTGGGCCGTCTCTTAGCTCTGTGATCTATCCAAACAAATTAAACAACTCTAAATTTGTTAGCAATCCAGACCGTCAGTGTCTGAAGAAAGATATCCCCTGAGCAGGGTCATAAATTGTTGAATAAATCTAACTTTAGCAAGCTTCTTAACCACCTAAAAGCCACTTTGGGTGGTTTTTTTAGAATGCTCCGTGTCTCCTTGCTTCCCTGAATTGCTTCTAGTAAGGTAGGTGAGGAGACACCTGTGTGTCCTCGCTGTGCTCTTCGTGAAACCTGTTCCTCCCATCTTCTCCTCGAGGTACATTTAAGGGATTATTGCTAGAGGGAAACTCTGTCCAGAGCACAGGAGGAGGGAGGAAGTGAGAAGGCATAAGTTAGCGTAATGAAAAGTGAGCATTCCGACTTTGGCAACCTCTCGTGGAAATAAAAAAAAAAAAAAAACTTGGATAATTTTTTACTTCAATTACAACGATTTCTTCTGGACAACATATTTAAATTAGCTTTGCATTACTCCTGCCCATATGGTTGAGTTCTTGCTGAATGTATACCGCACTATTTAATCTTGATGGTGTGTCATCACAGGTGCAGACCGAAGTTTGGGAGACTTGAATCCACCCATGAAATTACCACAGATGGACGGGATGGAGCCGGAGCCGAGCCTTGGAGAACAGGATGAGAGGATGGAGGTCTCAAATCAACTGTCCCAAGACCTGCAGGAGCACAAAGAGGGGTTACCTTATCTTGGAAAGCTAGAACAGGAGGGTAGCCTTGCATGTCCCGAGTCTATAGAAGAGCCCGGGGAGGAAGTGGACGGGTTGATTTTGTATCAGCCAGTGGAGGAAGAGACGGAAAACTCTCTTGATGCTGAAACGTTGATAGGGAACGCAGGTGGAGAGTTTGTAGAAAATTCCAGAGAGGATGGTCCAGGTGATCTTGCAGATCAGGTGGATGAGATCTCGGAGGGGCAGATCGATCATGTTTCCCTCATGGAGGTTCCCGAGGTGCAACCAGGTGACGAAACCGCTGGACAGGCTGTGAAACAACCAGATGCAAAACTCAATGAGATGGAGCTGGAGAGTATTTACTCTGAATATGCACAACCTTCCCACCCTGCTGCTTCTGTCTCATCCCCAACAGACGCATCAAAGTCTGATGAAACCACCACAAAGGAAAGCAGAGGAGCTGGAGTCAAGACTGAAGTCTCCATGGATCAGGAAAACTATGAAGGTACAGCCGAAGATCTGAGTTTACCGTCTGGCAGCAGAGACTCGAGGAATATGGCCTTGACATTCTCCCATGATCAAGACAATAAAGACAATCTGCTTGAAGAAAATGAAATCAAAATGGCTCCTGCAAACAGTATTGACACAAAACCATCGGATCTTAATTTTTCTCTCTCACCGGACAGTCGTGATGAGAAGAAACCGCAGCCATTAGAGCTGCCGATCAAGGTAGAAGAGCCCAAGACTGAGTCTGCTGATGATGTGTATCCAGACAGCTCTGAAGTCAAACACGAGAAATTATTTTCTTACGCTGTTAAGTCCGAAGAGTTGGTGACCAAAGCTGAGCGGTTAGACTATCCTGTCAAACCAGAAACACTGGAGACCAAATCCGAACACCTCAACCTTCCCATGAAGCCCGAGAGTCTGGACAGTAAACCTGAAGTCCTCCAGTTTGCAGCCTTCACAGATGGTGCTGAAGTCAAACCTGAAGCGAAACCAGATGGTCTCGGGTTCGCGGCTTATCCACACGGAGCCAAGCTAAAGACTGAGACAAAACAGGAAGGTCTGGAGTTCACAGCCTACCCGGACAGCTCTGAGATCAAACCTGAGGCCAAGCCGGAGGGCCTCGAGTTTAGAGTGTTACCTGAGATCAAAGCTGAGACGAAGCAGGAGCTGCTAGAGGCGGACAGCACCGTCTTGACCCCGAAACTGGAGCAGGCGGACGGGCTGGTGGACACGTCGGGAAGTCTGGTGGTTAAGGGACAAGTGAAGGAGGAGAGGCCACCGACACCAGGTCAGAACACGTTTTTTAAAAAAGGTTTATTCACAGCAGAGCAGCAAATAATCATTATTTATTCATTTCTGTATTGTTAATGAAGACTTAATTTATTTTGAAAAATGCTCTGCTTCTAAAAACACGACATGATGTTGAGCTTTAACCTGTCATCCTCTTTTGTAGTGGCTGTGGTGGAAGGTTATGTGAGCAGTCCCCGGTTTGCAACTCCAATTTCCATGTGTGAGATTCCCGACAGCCTCCACGACAGCAGGGAGCCCACCATCGCTCAGCTGTTACAGGAGAAAGCACTTTACTCGTTTTCCGAGTGGCCGAAGGTACTGTGGCGTCATCTATGCCTAAAATGTCTGTTATGATATTTCAAGAATTGTATGACGTGCATCATAGAGCAGCAGAGGGTTTCAGCCAAATGCTCTCATCCAAACAACAAATTCTTTTTGAGCAACGAAACGTGCTACATCATGAGCTAAATACTCATATTTTAACCCTAATATGTTGTCACAGTGCATGATTTTAGGTAGAGATTAGTTTTGTAGTGCTGAGTGTTTGTCCGACCCTTCACACCGTCTCAGGCCACATCATTAGTTCAGTCCTGTTCTGTTGTGTCGCTCCCTGTAGGACCGGGTCATCATCAACCGCCTGGACAGCATCTGCCACGCCATCCTGAAGGGGAAGTGGCCTTCGTCCAGCGAGCAGTACGACTCGCCCGGCTCCCTCCCTGCCAACTCCTGCCTGGCCAACAGTTTAGCCCAACACCAGCACCACCGAGCGGGCTTCCTCCCCACCACGGCCGCCAGCTCCGTCTCAGGTCAGGCCAGGGTTCAGCAGGCGAACGCTGGGCTGGGGTTCCCCATCCCTCCCCCTCTCACAAGACTACCTAAGGTGAGGATTACCGGTGACCCTCTGAACGTATGAATGAACTCCCTTTGATGTACATATCTATGCATCTGTCATCTGTCCACATGTATCTCCACTATCTCACGCCATGGTTCATACGAGTGGTGTCCAGTTTGCACTGCTAATAATGCTCACTGAAGCTGACTGTAGACTCCTGTAGATAGATAGATAGATAGATCGATAGATAGATAGGCTTTATCGATCCTAAGCTGGGGAATTTCTGTAGTTTACACTAAAAACATAACTTTTGTATCTTTGTTAGATTTATTAGATTCAGGGGGCAGTGTTGACATTCAAAGAGGTTAAAAGACATCAAAGACTCGAAATGTCCACTGAAGTTAGCATGCTAACCAGCTAGCGTCGGCCTGTTCTAGTCCGATAGTATAGTTCCTGTAGTTTCAGCTGTAGCAAGCAGCTTCCACAAGCTCTTAATCTTCAGTCTACTAAATAAACAAAATACATAAACAAAATGTAACTCACCAAAACAGTCTTGCTTTGTCTTTTTACAGTCATCTCTGATCTAAAGAAATCCTCAGTGCACAGAATAAGATGCGAGGAGCTGCTGTAAATCACCTCCATACTGTGTCCCCTGTCTTAAAACTGACCTCTGTTCTGTGTCTTAGTTAAGTTGAGCTCCCTTATGATCTGAGGTCACGGTCCAGGTAGACTCCCGTCAGCTAATGGGGCCTCTGGCTTTTTGGCAAACTGAGCTAACTTGCTAATTATAGCTAGCTAGCAAATAGCATAGTGAGCAGCAGTGGGTTTCTAACTGTAACTGGGCACCTCGGGTTCACACCATCGCTTTGTTGCTTTTTGTAAAGTTCCCTGTCTCTGTAATGTGTACTGTTGATATTATACATGTTGATATCAGACTTGGGCAGCTAGTCTTCCTTTAACTAGCAAATATATATTATTCATCAAATTTAAGGATGATGATTTACAGGTGCTTTTTATTTACACCCAATTCATAGTCAGTAGGTTTAATCCAATGGAACCGTTTCCAAAATGTAACACTCCATCGATCAGGGAACAGAGCAGCTGTGAGTGACTTATTTCACTTCATATCTCTTAATTTAAGAGTTAAACAAACCAGGAAGTTTCTCCAGGCACCTGACAGCTTAATCTTAAACGAAGAGGGAGATTTTAAGCTTCAGTCGAGGTGTAGAGCTCATGGTTTAACCCAGGTCTGGTTGATAGCCGCCACTGTGTTGTGTCTCAGTCCATATGTATGTTTAACAAAGCCATCATCTCTCTCCCATTCTTGTCTACCCCTCACCCACCCTGTCCACTCTGACAGTACATGCAGCGGGGCGGGGCATGCGGGCGCGGAGCTTGGCGCCTCACCTCCTTGCCTCTCTTACAGGAGAGGCTCGTGGCTCCTCCCTACCTCCCTGAGCTCAAACGAGCGGGAGGGCGGAGGTCTTACGACTACGAGGCAGCTGCAGCTGCAGCCGCCGCCAAGGTTTTAGCAGGCAAATCAGCAGCGTCATGCCACACAACTGCGACTACCACCAGCTCCAGTTGCGTTACTCCGGTGGTGGCCCCGCCCTCTCACCGTACGGGAGCCATGTTGATTAATGGTTGGCAAGAAACGGCCATTGATCTGACCAAGTCGTCCGGAGAAATAAGCACCACCAGTGGGGCGGGAGAAGCTGTGGTTGCGCCGGCAATCGGCCATCACGGTGCCGGTGCTGCCAGCAGTCACAAGCTGCCACCACCGCCGCCCATCACAGCACCGCTCACAGGCTCTGTGGGGATCGACATGGCCGGGATACTGCAGGCCGGCCTCATCCATCCTGTAACGGGACAAATAGTTAACGGGAGCCTGAGGGGAGATGACTCACTGAGGAGGAGGAGAGGGAGGAGGAGAAACGTGGAAGCTCTGTACTCTGAGTTCACCAAGAGCAGAGGACTGCACCTCCCGGAGACACAGGTGGGTGGAGGGAGGAGGGCAATTATCATGTATGTGCTTCAATGTGAAAGAGAGAAAACACACCTAGGGCATTGTGGGATAAAAAAAAAAAAAAATCACCAGGTAAAGAAAAGAAGATTGCGTTCGAGAGGTAATTCTTTCTAATATCAGACTGTTAAAAACACCTGCACCTGTGTGTGTGTCCTTCCTCCTGCAGGGCCGGGTGGAGGTGATCAGCCACTCCTCCGTTTCCTCCTCCACCTCCTCGCCGTCCCCCTCTCCTTCAGAGCGACCCGCCGGGCCCCCCACGCCGTCCTCCTCCTCTACGCCCACCCCCACCCAGACGCCACCTCAGCCGGAGATCATCGCCATCGACAGAGAGGCGGCGAGCAAAGGTCTGATCGAGTGGCTGAGACAGAACCCGGGATACAGCATGGACCTCCCCACGTTCACCCACGTAAGTCTTGACGTTTTGTCTGCTTGTTCCCATGTTTAACGGTCTGTATCCGTGTCACATTCTCTGTCAGCCATTTCCTACACGAGCAGAGTTTTTTGAGCGCGTGAATAATCTTCTCATTCTTCTCTCTCATCAGTCTTGTCTATTCTCTCCCACGCTGCAGTCCGGAGCGGGTCTGCTACACGGTTTCGTGGAGCGTCCAAAGCAGAGGAGGCATCGCTGCAAAGACCCGACCAAGCTGGACATCAACTCTTTGACGGGGGAGGAGAGGGTTCCTGTTGTGCACCGAGGCACCGGGCGCAGGGTAGGAACAACACAAACAACACACAGAGGACATAAACAACAGTTGGTCTGCATGATCAAATTATGTTCAGTCGTAGGAAATGGTTATAAAAACTGTTTGATAATAGACATCACCAGTGTTTACAGTAAATAACAGAATAAGAAATATTTAAGGACTTTTAAAAATACTTTTAAGATATCCTTCTTTTAAACGTTTCCTTCTTTCAAAGTGCTTCAAAAGATTTTTTGCCACATAACTACTCAATGATAAGTATTTTTATTTGCATAACCTGACACAGATGCATGTAATGAGCCAGTAGCTCAGTTAATGTAAATGTGACACTACAGATAAATATCAGCCACTGCCGTCGATGAATGTCATTTTATTTGCCCAACAATAAATTGGTGCGTCCTTAATGTAACACAGGCTGCCGTGAAGTTGAATATGATGATGAGTTGATCATTGCTGTAATGTTTGTGTGCTTTTCCTGTCTTGCAGCTTGGTGGCGCCATGGCTCCGGCCATAAAGGAGCTCTCCAGGTGGTTGGATGCAAACTCAGAGTATTATGTAGCTCCAGACTGGGCGGATGTGGTCAAACACTCTGTGAGTAGAACAACACTCATCACCTCCTGCTGCACCAACATGCAGGATTGTGCACTTAACCATTAAATGAGGAAGTTTTATGTAAATCACATTTTATTTTCAAATTGAAAAACCGAATTTTGATTCTGTGCTAAACCATCACACACTGACTGTAATCTCCTTGACCTTTAACCTCTTCGTCCTCCCCTCCTGCAGGGTTTCCTTCCTGAAGGGAAGTTCTCTAGGATCCTGACCGAACCGGTCAACAGGGACCCGGGCTCTCGGCGCCGTGGGCGGCGGCCTCGCAGTGAGATGCCGAAGCCCCTTTTGACAGTCTCTGACTCCACCTCATCCAGCCTCGGCCCTCCACTCTTCATGAACGGCGGATTAATCGGCAGCATGGACTCCATGGTGGCCATGCAGAACCTCCGCGGTGGTATTCCTGGAATTCCCATCTCTGGAATCATGGCGGCAGGATTCCCTCATGGTTTCTCTGCAGCCGTGCAGGCGGGTGGAGCCGGAGCGTCGGCAGACGATGCCAAGAACGGGTTGAATATGTTACCCATGATGCTGCATGGCATCCCGCACCCCCATGGGGCTGGGATCCCTCAACACGCCTTGTTCAGCGTTGGTGCAATGATGGCGCATGCGGCACCACCTCCTCACCCTAGCTCCTCCTCCTCTTCTTCACTGTCGGCTGCAAAAGTCACCACGACAACCGCGCCGTCGACATCGGAGGCAGGCAGCCCCTCGTCGACGACGCCTGCTGAGAGAGAGAGTGCCGCCTCCTCTGGCTCCGGTGGTGGAGAAAAGGAAAGGAGCAGGGAGGAGAAAGGAGCAGTGGAGGCAAACAAAAGACCAGCAGGGGCGGAGACAGCAGCCATCATCACCTCCACCAGCAGGGCGCATCTCGGTGCTGCGCATCTCGGAGGCGGGACCGGCAGCCATCTTACCTTCAACCCCTTCCTGATCCCGGGCATGTCCCACGGTCTGCTGTACCCGCACATGTTCTTACCGCACGGCGGCATCATGGCGCTGCCCGCCATGCCTCCCGGTGCCGTGGACGGCTCCCCGGGCAGCCCCAAGAGAAGGAGGAAGAGAGGGCGGGAGGAGGGTGAGAGAGAGGAGGAGAGGGAGAAGGTGGCGACGGGGAAGGTAGAAGAGAAAGAAAGTACAGTTAAACGTGTTGTCACCTCCCAGCCAGCCTCCTCCTCATCTCCCTCCATCCCCTCTACCTCGGCTCCGGACCCGGGCCTGTCCCCGACTGAAGAGCCCCAGACTGGGCAGGGAGACGGAGAGGACGGGCCTGCAGAGCCCCAGGAACCAGACTCCCATAACCACCTGGAGGGAGCGGCCACAGAGGAGAAGGAGGACACAGGAGGGGAGGCAGCGGAGGAGGAGGAGGAGGAGGAGGAGGAGGAGAAGCAGGACACTGAGGAGCAGAGACAGGTGGAAGGGGAGGAGGCGTAGAGGAGGAGAAAACTTGCAGAGAGACGACCACCTCCTGCTCTCTCCTCCTGCCTCCTCTTTCTCGACTGAGCAACAGTGTAAAGTTTGTGCCGTGTCTGTCAGTCAATGTCCATGTAAAGACTTTTATTATGATGATGACTAATAATAACGATGATGATTATATTCACCTCGGTTATGTTTATATACCAAGACCCCACCCACCCTCTCCACTCCCTCCTTGTATACAAAAGAAAAAAAAAAAAACTAGTGTAAGAAATCTTCTGTGTATTCTTCCCCTGCATTCTGCATCAAGACCGGGTCAGGCGGGACGTTTGTCAACACACACACACACACACACACACACAGACACACACACAAACTCATATACACACACACACACACACACACTGCAGGCGAGATGTGTGAACCAGGAGCGGCGTCGGCTGTTAAAAAAAAAAAAAAAACTCTGTCGCAGAGTTTCAGATTTTGGTTTGGTGCGTTTGCAGGACGTGTTTTCCCCTCGAAGCCGTTTGAACTTCTCACCACAGTTTGGGAGTTTAGAGAAGCAGAGGAGCAACTTGTGTATCTTTAAGTTCAAGGTCACACCCGCGCCCGTTCGCCCGAGTACTGTCTTCTGGCACACTCCACTTCACTGAGCAATATTTGTTAGGATTATCTCTGCGCAATGTCGAAGAACCTGCAGATTAACTCGACAGTCTGAAGCAGCATTCCCAGATTCATGTGACACTAAAACTCCACGTCGATACTGAGGGAAATAAAACTCAAAGAAAACAAACAGCAGCTGAGATGCATTTCAGAACCCTTGTCAGAATCTCTCAGTCTTCTTAATGTTACTCAAAGAATGAAAGTACGTTTTGCACTTTTTAAAAAAAAAAGTCTAAATCTGAAAAACAGTGACTGTAAACTGAGTAGAATCTCCAAATCGTCTCAACACCAGTGAGGTTAATAGATCCCAGGACTGAATGTTCATTTATTCATTTACTTCAACTTTAACTTGTCAGCGCTTATTATTATTATTATTATTATTATTATTATTATTATTATTATTATTGCTACACAGTTGCTGCTATAACTTCTAGTAGAAGTTCAGAGTTTCAAAGTCATTTTCTTCTCACACTACACTCGAAAAAGAAAAGAAAAAAAAAAGCCTTAAACAGTGACTTGAAGTATTTTAATTACATGTACACTTTCAGTGTTATGACATAAGTTCAATGTAAAGTGTCAGATTTAATGTTGATGTTGAGTTAATGTGTCTCGTCTTCTGCTTGAGGACGGCTGCAGTGGAATTGTGGTAAAAAGACAGAAAGCAGCGGGCCAAGACGGCAAACTGACGAGTTCTGTCCGTCTGTTCGATCGCCTCCGATCCGTTTCAGTCCCGCACCTCCATCAGGGGGATATTCGGCATTTCTGTCATATTTAGAAAACTAAAAAAGCGTACACCACGCGCGCTGCGTGACGTGATCAGATTCAAGACGCCTGTAAAATAGACACACAAGTGATTTTTGAGAATCTTCAGTGGGAAATAAAAGAAGGACCAGATAATATTAAATATTACACAAATATTTGTATGTGCTGGTCCCAATCTGGGAGATTTAAGAAAAAAAAATAATCCTGCTGATACATAAACTCGATGTTTTAATTCAGTCATTGTGTACAAAGTTAAAGGGAACTTCTACACAAACCTGATGCGTCTTTTAAGCGTTTATTATTGAAATATTTTACACTAAAGTAACTGTTCAGAGGGGATATTCTGTCTCCTGTAGTAAATCACACATCTGGGGATTTAATTTATACGCATTGACTCAAATTGACAGAAAATCTTTGCTTTAAATTGAACTTATGTAAAAGAATTCTATTAGAAATGTACATGTGATTAAAAAAAAAAGTCAGGATTTCAGGCAGTTTGTTGATTTAAGTGTAGAGTAATAATTCAGAGCCCAACAACAGGAAGTGTTGAGTGGTATTCAGAACAAGAACTCGGTCTCTTTTGCTTTCATTGATAGAAGCAGAGAACAATCATGAGATTAATTTCTTTTTCTTTTTCTTTTTTTTTTTTTAGCACCATGTAAAGATTTATGTTTTTATAAACTCAGACACAAAGTCACTTTGAGAGATTCCCCTTCAGTAGAAATTAGGACAGGAATCTCAAAGTTCAGTTCTCGGTGCGGTCAGCAGGGGGCGACGTGAGGCAGACCTGATGGTTATCGTGTCCCTGACAACATGAGGGTGGAGGGAGGAAAGAAGAGAGGAGGAGGGTTTTTTTTATTCTTTTAACTGAGTCCCAAATTAAATTGACTTGCAGGAAATCAGTGAAACTGCGGCTCATCATGAAGAGGTTGCAATCCTGACCTGTAGCATCTTTTTTTGCCCATACTCTCCTTCCTGTTTTTCCTTTTTTTTATAAAGTCTGTGTCCAGAGAGATTTTCTGTGTGCGTCGTCAACCATCTGTCCAGCGAAAGGGAAGATCTGTTCGTAACGGAACAGATCAAACAGGAGGAGGAGGGATACAAAGCGGCCTCGTCGGTGCTCTTCGTCTCCTTTCTTTTTTTTTTTTTTCTCCCTCAGATTAGTTTTAATTGCAGTTCATACTAAGAGTTTCTAAATATGTAAATCTATCGCTGTATATTGCTGTTTTTTTGTTTTGTTTGTTTGTTTTGTTTATTTCTTTCACCTTTTTTTTTTTGTTTCTCCGTTGGGAAGAAAAAAAAAAAAAAAAAAAGAAATACTTGACGAATGCGAGGGGGAGTTTTGCATCGAGCTTAGTTCCAGTGTTCTCTGTATCAACCGGACTGTACTGTACATTAAATGGATGCAAGTCGCTGGTTTTATTCCGTCTTTTCAGAACAGGGTCCGTATTTTTTAATTTTTTTTTTGTGGGGGAGGTTCATGTCAAAAATGTTTCTGTTCATGACGTTTGGACTTCACTTTTTGTTTTGTTTTCATACATGAAAACATTATTTTTGCACAATGTCATTTTGTGAATGTTGACCTGTTTCTGAACGTGTGTGTGTGTGAGAGTGTGAGACTGCGAATATGTGTGTGTGTGTGTGTGTGTGTGTGTGTGTGTGATCACGGGAGAGTGTGTCTGTGTGCATGCATGCGCACACCTTTTGTCGTGGCGTCTCTTCTGTCTCGTCCTCACAGGTTCACATTTCTTGTTCGGGGGGGGATAAAAACATAGTTGTTGCCTTGTCACAGTTTGTGGCTACATATAATTTATTATACTTTTTTTCTTTTTGCTTTGCCAAACTCTCACCAAATATGACATTCTTCTCTCTCTTAGTTTCATTATGTATTATTCAAAGTAAATGCCTTATTTAGCAAGTTTGGTTTTTTGTATCGATTGTTCTGTTACATCTCCATATAGGGACATGTTTATCGTGCTTGTGTTCAGTTTTGTCCTTTTTTTTTGCTCGTAAGCGACACGGCCTTGGTGATGTGCATTATCTTTAGAAGCCCGCAGTGATGCTGAAGGTACCGCTGTCCAAAAAAAAAAAAAAAATCACTACGTTATGAATCAATCATTCATCCCTCAAAGCACAAACGGAGAGTCAACAAAAAAGTGACTGTATTTTTTTTTTCTTACCAGTGCCTCGAAAAAATTACTTTTAACGTTTTCTCTTTTTGTGGGCTTCACTTCATCGAGTCTTTGTTGGATCTCACCGTTAACGAGGTGACGCGGCGCTGTTTCGTTAAAGGGAAATTCTGTTCGCGGTGACATTTCACACACCGACTCCTTCTGGAGACATTTAGAAAAACTCCTGCAAGGTGTCGAACGAGTGCGAGCCTCCTGCAGCTTTTTCAGACAGATGACATTTTTATCAGAAAGTCTTTTCAAAAGTAAACACAAAGAGTTTCTAAAGACCTGAGATCCATATTTCTGTCTCACGATGTGGTAGAATATCATGTCAGTTTTATGTGATGTGGTTATTTTTTTGGTTTTTCTGAGGGCATTTGGAAACAGTTTAACACCACATCTCTATTTCGATCACTTGTGGTGAAATCAGACTCTCGCAGCCTGAGCGGACTCTCTGGAAGTCTGCAGAAAGTTAGCCTGAGAGTCTTTTGACGAACGCTCGCTGTTCACTTTTCACTCTTTATACTTCTTTAACTCACGTCCATTCGCGGCTGTAATAATTCCTCCAGCCACTAGAGGTCGCCACCTAACGATAAATGTCAATACACGTCGAATCTGTCGTCCAACCTGGCTGTCTTTTCCTGACGAGGACGGCTTCAGTTTCAGTTTTAAATTCATGCTATCATGATAAGATGGTTATTAACCCGGAGCTTGGCGACAGAGATGAATGTTTCACATCAGGAAATCTGCGGGAGGCTCGTCCGAGTGTTCACCTTCTCAAGTCTCTAAATAAGACAAAATAACACCAGAATTTCCCTTTAAAGGCGGCCGATTTAATCCCACACCACTCTCTTCCTGTACGAGGCCTTCCGTTTGGTATCCAGCACACGTAGGACGATAATGCGCACACGCACAGTATGTATCCAGCTCAAGTATCTTGATTGTTCTCGTGTGTTTGTTGAGAATTCCTGGTTTGAAAAAAAGAAAGAAAAAAAAAAAAAGAAAGAAAAAAATCTGAATTTGTTCAGTTCCACAGCTCAAAGATATGAAAAGGACAAAAAAAAAAAAAAAAGATTTAACTCCACAGCCCGCGTACGCACATCATTTTCCTGTTACTGGCTCGTTCTCGTGTAAAAACTTGAAACTCGTAGGTGCATCATGTGACGACAGCAGGAGGTCGACGGCTCTGTATCGTCTGTTCGTGTCACACCACGCCTTCTCTTAACAGTGTTCTTTCTGTTCCATTTGAAGTCCTCTTCGGTTAACTTAAACGGTCACCTCAACATGTTGTATCTCTTATCATAAGTAATGTATTTATTGTATAGTTCTTGTCTTTACATCGTTGTCTCTTGACTGATTATTGGCTCGTTTTGTTTCTCTCGAACGTCTCCTGAAAAGCAAAAAAAAAAAAAAAAACTAAACAAAAAAAAAAAGCATTTTGGTTCACATGGAAGATAAATTCTCTCTGCTTTTCTTTTGTCGCCCTCATCGTCTGCTGATCTGCTTTGTTTCTTTTGTTTTTTTTATGTCATTACAAGAAAATCCTGCGGAATATCTCCTCTTCATTTTCTCAGCGTAGTCAGGAGGAAGTGAGTTATAAGTGCCATGCAATAATAACAACAATAATCCAATCTGCGACCCCTCTGTGTCACGAGTCTGCTGAACCGACTCGTGGTGGTGTTGTTGTTTCCCCCCCGCGGAGCAGCCAACAGTTGATCCAAACTTACAAAATGTGTGTTTTGATGTTTTCTGACCACATTTTTAGGAGACGATGACAGAAAACTGTCCGCTTCTGGAGCAGACACAGACATTATTCTGAAAGAAGATGTCTTAATTTCTTTTTTTGTTGTTGTTGTTGTTGTTGTTGTTAATCATGTTCATGGCCTTTCATTCATCTGGAGGGTTCATGTTCAGGCTCTGCCCTGCTTGAAGTGTCCTTAAGCAAGACACTGAATCCCTGTCAGCTGATTTTTGTGATTTGTTCCAATAAAAGGCTCCGGTTTGATCGATTGTGGATAAAAAACGAAATCTGAAATGAGGAAAGAAACAGAGAGTGAAGCCAGGACATCAGAAACCTGATGGAGTATCCAAACACACTAAAATTTCATGTTGTTTGATTCAGAATCAAAAGTCAAAACCTTTTTTTTCCTGCCTTTTTGAAAAAGAAACATTCAACGCGTGAGAAAATCTTCTGTCTTGATTCACCTCCGGCTGGTTTCACTGACACTGAAAATACGAAGAGGTGAATAAATAATAAGGAATAAAAACAGCGTTTAGATATTAGACGGTTTAAAACTCGCCCTGCTACTGTCGCCTTCTTCTTCTTCTTCCCACTCACAATAATCTCACATCCATTTTTCTCGAGTTTGCTTCAAAAGCTAATTGAACCAATTTGTATTCACGAAGGGAAACTAGCACTCAGCTGTCAGTCTCAGCACGGACACTCAAATTAAAATCACAGCAGCTGATTTGAAAAAATAAAGAAATAAAGTGTCGGAGCGACTTCCTGTCAGTGAAACCAGCCGGCTCACTATCACACAGAGCGGGACGGTCGCAGAGCGTCGACGGCCTCGAAACGCTGAACCGACTGAGAGTTAATCCACGAGGATGTTCTTTAAAAAAAAAAAAAAAAACTAAAAAAAAAAAAGCAGTGGAGAAAAGAGAAAAATAAGTGGCTGCTCCTGACGTCAGACACCGGGTCATTACTGAGTTCTGTGGTGGGGTTTTTAATCTTTTTTCCTTTTTTCCTTTTTTCTTTTTTTTTTGTTTTGTTTCTTATTTGTAACTATAGCTCTCTGTATTCCCATGTGGACCAATCTCATGAGTCAAAACATGGTATGTGTGATCTTTTATTGTGCAATAAAAGATGACTTTCAACTTTCTGAGGAGTAATTCATTCTCTCTCTCTCTCTCTCTCTCAACTTGACCTCGATAAACCTGAAGTGTTCTGGCTGCGCTCTCAGAGTGCATGCTGGGAAAAAGTCTGCAGCGACCCTGAAACGCTGAAAAGGATCGGAGAGAAAGATGAAGTGTGTGTGTTGATTCAGCCGTTGCGTATCTGAGTGGGTGTGGCTCACTTGTCAGGTCTTTGTATTGATTGTTGGTCGCTGCCAATATTCAGCTTTTTCCTCGATCATCGGTATCTCAGATTTTTCTGAAAATGTGGTAGTTTTGGCTCTGACGCAGCGTCCTCTCACACAAACACTATGTGATCGTTAACACGGCAGAATTAAACGCCTGTAAACTCTGAATAATCTGAATCTGCAAAGTAACTAAAGGTATCAAATAAATGTCGTGGAGAGAAAGTATAAAACAAAAGGAAATACTCAAATGATCAGTTCGGTGACGACTTCTAGTTTGTAGTTTGAAGTCTTCAGATATTTTTGGGATGTCAAGTACAAATGTAGAAACACCCTGTGAGACGCAGAAGAGGTAGAAGTACAAATATTAGAAGCTGAATGTAGTTAAACCATCACAGTAAAAGCGCTCGTTACGCTGAATGACTCGTTTCAGTTTTACTTTAAACCAGCAGCTTCTGAATCACGTCGATGGCGCCGCGTGTCGTGACCGGGTGAAAGACGTCTCTGTCACTTGTTTCAGGACCGTTTGACTTCACGGAGGGTCGGATCGTCTCGTTGCGATGTGATGTCCTGCTGGGGAAACCAGAAGGATCATGGTGACGGTCTCAACACGAAAAAAAAAAACTGCTCAGGAACCTGAAGAAGGCGTCGACCCGGCCAGATCCAAGTCTGTGGAGCCGTCCAGGATCTGCTGTCGACATGATGAGGCATATTCATCAAACCCCAAGTCTGGTCTGTGACAACGTGTCTTTCATAAAGTACTTTAATGTGAAGCCAGCTGACACAGAATCAAGAATATGAATATGTTCATCTCTAGACTTAGTTTTCATCCAATTCGTGGCCTTTTGTAACATTTTTAAGTTTAGTTTAAGATCTTGAACCTCCAGTGACGTCCAGACAGTTCCAGAAATAACTCAAACAAAACACAAAGACAGAAATCAGTGACGGGAGAAAAACATTTTTTTTTTTTTTTTTTACTCCTCTGCTGTCAAACCACAATCTTAATGTCACACAGATGCAATTTCAAGCACGTCGACGAAGGCAGAACTCGCACGTCTGTAAATATTCAAAGGCTGGACGAAGCCTGCGGCATCAAAATATACATTTTACTGAAACATACATTCACGTTGTGGAATAAAATTCCATCGGGTCGGAGAAACACTGATAAATACACAGGTGACAGGAGCAAGCCAATGAACAGACAGGTGACCTTCAGCTTTTACTTGTGCAACAACAGATTATTATTATTATTATTATTATTATTATTATTATTATTGAGGCTGATTTACTGAATACATTTGATCCACACGTCTATTTCTTCGTACAGCACGTTTACATTAAATCCATGTGTGAAGTTACAGTTTCGCTGTGTGTCAAACTTGATATGCAACATGTTTTTATTTACATTTGTTTTTTTTTGTTTTTTTTTTAATGTAACTTTTGTAATGAGATGATTCCAAAGCCAGGGACTGAACGTGTTTTACTTCCGAGTGATGAGTGATGAAGTTCAGGTGACGATTCATTAGAAACGACTCTTCGTGTTTCCTCGACTGACGAACGTCTCTGAGAGGAAAGTTTGAGGATTTATCGACGAGTCGCCAGAATAAAATGTTCGACTTTTACGTTTACGTTAGAGAGTTTCATCCCAAGATTCGGACAGTATTTTAAGCCAAAACCTGATACTTTCCAAACCAGGACCGAGCGGTTCGTGTGCCAACATTTATTCTGGCGACAGTGTCGTTTAACCAGCGGCGGGTCAGAGAGGTGAGCGAGGGTCTGCAGGATGTTCAGGTTTGGTGAGTCAAAGTTTCTCTGAGGAGTTTTAACCCTCGTCTGCAGGGTCCGTCCACATGGAGACGCTTCTGTGTGTAAACTCACATGTTTTGCATCGTTTTGTCCGATCGTCCACATGGATCCTGCAATCGCACTTTTTGGAAACCTGGTCTCAGGGTGGAAAAATTCAAAAACGGCGCCCTCGGGTTCTCGTTTGGACAGCGAATCTGCCGTCATCCCATCAGAACTTTTGTGACGCTGATCAAGATTCTGACCGCGAGACGTCACGTCACCAAACGTAAGCGAGACAGTCGCTGATTAAAATTTCATGAAGCTCTACAAACAAACGATTCCCGTCTCAGATAGAAGCTGACGTCATCCTGGACTGGCAAACGTACCGCGGAGAACTTTGACTCACTGGTCGCAGCAGAAGAAACTTCTGGCTCGTAATAAAAATTGTCAATTTTGTGTTTCCAGTAAACATCGTTGTTCTGCGCAGTGTGTTCAGGTCGTACAGGCTGATTGGAAGCATAATAATAATAATAATAATAATAATACTAATAACAAAACAAAGAAAAACAAAGATTTGGTCTCTGATTTCAAATCTGACGTCAGTCGACCGACAGTCCAGCGCGTGTCGTGGTGAGCCGTGCGTCCTCGTCCTCAGGGGTCGCCGCTCTGCCCGCCGCCGTCTGTCGTTCCGTTCGGCGAGTGGCCGCCGTTGTCGTTGGCGAGCAGCCGTAGTCGTTTTCTCTCTCTCTTCCTTCCAAGTCCTCCTTTTTTAATCTTTCTTCTTTCTGGTGGACAAAAAACAAAGTGAAAACAGTGAATAGTACAAATATTTGTGTTTCGCTCGGCAGATTAATGTTATTTAGGTTTTTTTTTTTTTTTTTTGAACAAACATCTGTATTTGGTTTCGGCTGCGTAACTCGCACGCTTTGTTCTATCAGCTGTAAACGAGCTCACCTCGTGTGTACATGCGGTCTAATCACAGAAATGCTGCTGTCGCCCTCTTTTAGCTTCATTTCCACATGAATGAGCCTGACGCAGGGATGCACTTTGATCCATCAATGGATCGGTTTTGGTTTCTGCTCTTTCATTAATGATAAAATCGCTGCAGATGTTTTACACACAATAGAAAGATAAACGCGTCTCCGTCGGTGATGGAACTGATTCAGATCCTGGAAAAGATCCAAGATCCGAGAAAAGTGCACGATATACGAAGTCTCTCTATCAGCTGTTTGTCGACAGATGCAGATCCGGAACGTCTGGAGGAATCAACACCCGGAGCCGCTTCAGATTCTGCTGTGACCCGGAGCTGTTTACAGACGGGACGACAGCTCAGAGATTGAAAGTAACCCTGATCCGAGGAGGTGATCTCCATTGTCAGGTGTTCATGTTTTAACTTTACTTCATGAACGTTACGTTACGGAGAGGAGACAGAGAACCAGAGTCTCTGCTGAGTGCTGAGTTCAGTCAGAGGTTCAGCTGAGTCTCTTCGCAGGGGATGAACGGACATTAAACATCGAGCACTGCTGATGAAAATGTCTCTGACGCCGCTCGTCTCAAATGTTCAGGTAAGAAACATTTTACAGCCTCATTTTCAGACTCTCTCTGGGACGCTTAAACGCACCTTCTGTCAAGTTTCTCTGATCCTAACACTGTTGAAAACAACAGTTATCTTGAATATCTGCTGTCTTGAAGTAATATAACGCAACTATTATCAACAAAATCTACTTAAAACATTTAAAGAAAAGTACTCTGACCAAATGATCAAGCGAGTCAAAAGACGCACTTAACTCTGAAGCCCCTGAAGTCTCATAAAATTGTCTCTAGTTGTTCTAAAAGAACCAGAACCAGTCCGACTGACAGCTGGTCGGCACCTCACGTACGTACGTTTGCATACGGCGACTGAAAACATTCTTCACGCGCTGCAAATGTTGTTCAGGTGTCTGAGCCTCAGATTCTGGTCCAGGATAATTACTGTGAAGTGCTGCGTGGAGCGCTGGACTGATGGTTCTGGATCCGTTGCTGTGTCCAGATCTGACGAGTGTCAGTGAAGTATTCACGGTGATCTACTGCTGCTTTCAGGGGAATTTTGGCCACAAGTGTAGAGAAAAAGGATGAAAAAAAAAGGCTTTTAAAGTGTCTTCAGCAGAGATGTGATGTGTGTGAACACACGGATACATCAAAATTTATGTCGTCCGAAAAGCCCGAGCGCTTTGGATCCGAGCTTCAGTGAATAAATGTTCCGATATCTCAGAAAACGTCATGACATATCAGGTTGTTATCTAAATATCTCATATAGCTGTCTGGTGCTGTTAAAGCAGAGTTTAACTTGGATAGAAAATGTGGTTTTGATGTTGAGTGTCAGTATTTTTGGCTTTAAAAGTGGAATAATTTTCAGTAATTTACAGCGCTGAGGCTGATTTAGAGGTTGGTTTGGACATCAGAGAGTGAAAAACAAAAGCAGGCGGGAAAGAAAGAAGAAAAGAGGCCGAACTCAAAATACAGAAATCACCTTTTTCTGGTTCGCGTGTGAATGTAAACACGGATCAGCCGCCGACGGGAGAAACGACACGTCGGTCGAGGACGACGACTTGAGGAATGTGACAAAGAGCTCAAGACCTCAACGTGGCCTCCGAATTCTCCGATTGTTTGCCAGCGTTGTTGCAAGATGAACAGTGTTCACTTTAAATATCGTGGCTGATCGGTGTGTTTATCTACGTTTCAGCTTCTTTCACATCTTGAAGCTGCTGTAGCTGTTGTTTTCTCATCAAGATATGTGTTATAATAGCAAGTGTGTTTGGTCAGGAAGACATTTTCTGGTGTCCCCGCCCACTTTTCCTCCAATCCTCCTGACGGCGACGGCTGATGCCACCAAAACACACCAAACAAAAACGCTTGAAGGAAAGAAAAAAAATCGTGTGGCGACGTTCAGAGGAGAGAAGACGTTTGGACGTTCTTTGCCACTTTTTGAACCTCGATTTCCATCATCCAGTTTCCTCAAACCTCGAGTGACAAACCGTCCCGTGTCCCTTTCTCTCTTTTTCACCCGACCGTCACATTCATCATCAACAGCCGCTGTCACTTTTCTTACAGACGCCTGCGTTTCTCAGGGAAAATGATCAACAGTCATTCAGAACGAAAAAAAAAATCCAAAATGTTACCGAGAATTTCCATGGAGTGTGACCTCACTCTCTGCTCCCACACGAGCCTGGTGATGAGAAGTTTCCTGCTGTGTTTAAATGAACACAATGAATTTCTTAAAGTAACAAATGACTCAGTGAAAGATTGAATGAAAGATTTACGTTGGCCTCCTCTCCGCTGGCCGCCTCCTCTCCTCGCTCCGTCCAAAACATTTGGACGCCGTGCTGCGCGTTATTACCGAGATGCTGCTTTTAATCTGGCGTGCACGTCACCTTGTGTCTGACACAGAACCCTCTCAGTCTGGGTTAGCCGGCGGCGTCGACAGTGAAAACTTAACTCCGCGCTGGAGGTCCGACGCAGATCGCTTCTCACACGTTGCTTTGAATAACACGGGGTTGTTTATCTCTGGCGTCAGAGGCCGGAGTGATGAGAGGACGGCTCGGCTCTGTGTTTACATCAGACCTCCTCTCTCCTCCCTCAGTTACATGAAGGCCGTAATGCCCACAACGCTGTCATCTGCCCTTCATTAGCGGAGGGCTCGTCTTCACAGATTGGCTTCTCTTTCGAATCCCCTCCTGTCTCTTCTCCTCATCCTCGTCTTCAAATCTCGTCCTCCCTCCCTCCCTCCTCCTCCTCCCAGCTGCGATGCTCTTCCTTCATCCCCTCCTCTCCTCTGCCATCCCAACATTCCTGTAATCTGTCCTTCATTAGTGATGCTGTCACAACGGCTCTGACTTTGGCCTCCGTGCCGATATATTAAGAATTGAGACAGGCTGTCCTGAAATGCCTCTCCGCGTTTTCACTGTCTTTATCTTTGCTTTTCCTCAGATATTTTCTGTAAGAGCACAAACGTCTGTGCATTCACAGAGATGAATCTCAGCCGGTCCAAAGTCCAAGATCGAGTTCTGTCACCGACATCCCCGACCGCAAGACACCGCAGTCTCTCCTGCAGTGTCTGGACTTGAGGTACAAGCAGCCGTCTGTTCAAGATGCTATTGATTAATCTATCCAACCTGTTACTGATCACTCCACCTCCCTTCTTCAGCTACTTTCACGTCACAGCACCTGTGATGGTGCTGCTGGAGTCGCTGTTGCTAACGCTAGCATGCTAACATTAGTGCAGTGCAGCATGCTGGGAGGAAACTGTACAAATGTACAAAAACGTCCACAAACCGGTGAATATCAAGACTGCTGACGTGACTGTAACCTTGTGAGCAGCTGTCAGAAATAGTTCCGGATTTTCAAATCCTTGATTCACAAGATGCTTTTACCCTGCACCTTCCTACAGACTCTGCAGATGTATTAGTTTTAAAAAAAAATGTTAGTCGTCGAGTCTCCAGTCACTCACTTTCTGTCAAGTCAGGTTGCAAGTCGTCAAATAAACGGTGACTTGAGTCACCTGCTGGCACGTCTCTGTCACTTTGTAGTTTCCTTTGGGTTTGAGTGCATTCGCAGCATTTCTTGATATTTGAGCTTTCAGAGAATAACAGCAGCGACGGCATCATTCAGTCGTGACGTTAAAGTTCGTCTCTGTGATCATCAGACACGTTGCTGCCTGCAGCTCCTGCAGATTCCAGCCCGTCTTCACCTCCTGGTCTCGTGCTGACCCTCTTCCCTTCAGCCCCTCTGTGCTGGCCTCTTTTTATGGTCTTACTGTACGTTAGCTGAAGCTCTTCAGAGGCTCGCTGCTTCGTTTATCTCGGATCTTTTAACTATCTTAAGTCTCTCTCTCATGTCTGAAGTCGACTGACCCGAGGAGGTTTTAACTCTTCGACCGTCGGAGGCTGAATCGGGATTGTGAAGCCTGATGTGCTGAGACACGAGGCTCAAACTCTTCATGTCGGGGAAAAAATAAAATGTACGTTAAAGCCTCATTTTAATGTAACGAGTCAAGGCTGCTTGTTGGAGTCTGTGACGAGCTGCACGTTAGCGAGAAAAACTACAAAATCAACATCGAATTTACTTTTTACGCTTCGATGATAATAATTGCTGCGGAAATACATTATTTTGCTCTGGAGGAAAAAGTCTGAAGCATTTTATATTGTTTATCTTTATTTTACAGTAAGAGCTTACATTAGAATATGACTGACTGTGTAGAGTAATACATTATTATACTCAGTTTTACTTTCTTTCAACAAAAAAGCCCAAATAACCGATACAGAATAATAAAACAGTCGAGATCTTTTCAAATAGGAAAGCGTCCTTGGACTGAGAGCAGGCGACTGTGACTCTGACTTTCTAGTCTTGTCTTTTTAAAATATCTTATATTGTAGCTCACTTCCCTATTTCCCAACTTGTTTTTAATGTATTTTAATGTTTTGCTGCCCCTGAAAAGCACAATGAGTTGCCTTGCGTCTGAATTGTGCTGTACAATTCTGTTCTTTAATTCTAGACTTTTGTTTTCTGATGAAACATGTTAGACTTGTACTTTTGATAACCTGTAATGACAAGACAAGACAAAAATCTCTTTTTATTTTAGTCCACAGAACAACGAACGAATGGCGCGAATCGAGAACGTACACGACGCACAATATGTCTCGTTTCAGTCGCACAGAGACTCAAGAAAGTATTTATAGACCCGGTTATATGAAACACATGCATGTCTGTATTAAAACAGGCATGTTGGTGTTGACGGGTTCTTAAAAGAACAACAATAAACACTTCACTTCAGGCGGTAACCGCTAAAAGAAATATATTACTGTAACTGTAACGCCGGTCACCTCCCTCCTCTGACGTGAGCGTCGGAAAACCTGATTCAGTCACCAGGAGTTTGTCCAAAGATACGAAACCTTTACATGCAGCAGCGCTCCACCTCTTCAGTCCTCACAATCACACACACACACACACACACACACACACACACACACACACACACACACACACACACAGGAGTGGAGACAGTGAACCAGATGGTTGGAGCTGGTGTGTCACGACAGCGAACCATCCCTCAGCCATCTTAACTGAATCAAGCGGTGCGCTGGAAAACCGCCGTGCTCATCACATAGCGGGCTAACCGCAGGCTCACAAATGTATACTCACTCATCGTGCATGTACACACACACGGGTAAATGTCGTCCTTGTGGCGGTCCTATTGAATTCCATTCGTCCTCTCAAACCCGGACAGTAAATGTGCGACCACATCAGAAACTCTTCATGGATGGAGGATTGTCCTGATGGTCAACTTACTGTTAAACACTGAGAGCAGACGCCAAACTCTCACATGTGTCTCCATGTGTCCTGCAGACCTGGACGCACTAACAGAAAACACTCTCAGCTTCACACTGAGGGAATAAAATCCCAAATTGTTGGCAGCTTTTGGTTGTTTTTGTTTGTAGCTTTACAATAAAGAGAATCTCCTCGGTGAACATTTTCATACATCCTGAGCAGAGCGCTCGCTCCTGATGTAACTCGGTGACTTTCCCGTGTTTTTCAGTGATAAATCTTACAGTTTTCCAACCGCTGCTGTTTACCCAGAACTCTCTGAGTTTCCCAACGATGGCTGCCATGATTTAAACAGAAAACAGCAGGACTGGAGGCAAAGTGGTGCATCGATTCAATCTACTTTGTGATCGCTCGTTTCTCATGTAACCACACGGGTCTCCGTGTCTGCAGCCAGTGAACATGTTCAGCGTGAGCGTTTCACGTATCAGTGGAGGTAACGCACGTCTCTCCTGAGGGAGGACTACTGAGCCAATCACACGTGGTGACTTGGGATACTCGAGATTGGAAAGAAGAGATGAGGTGAGACGAGACAGTTGTGTCTGTTGACCGCGAGGACACGATATTAACGTTTCCTCTCAGGGGAGGAAGTGAGCGGAAGAAGTGTGAAGAGCAACAAAACCCTCATATAGAGGAGGTCGGGTCGAACAAACAGGACGGTCAGTAGTGAAGCTACGTCATCACGCACACGACATAACCACAGTTAATTATTTAAACCCAAACCTAACCAGGGTGCGACACAGGTCTGGTCTGCTGTGACACTGATCTTGTTTTTGGGAGTTACTGATACAAAATAAGCGACACAGATGAAGTAAGTGAAGTTACAGCGAGAAGATTCAGGGGGTTGCAGGAATGAATCAGCACAAAATGACGATCGATGATGAGTAATGACTTTCTCACCAGGTCTGGCACCGAGACGCCGGAATATGAACGCTTTCACTCTCCAAAGTGTTTCCACGAGAAGGCCTCGAAAGCAGCGGTGAAAGCAGGTAAATCAAATTCAGATTTATATCATTGTGTTTGTGTAAAAGGGCTAGTTCACTAAAAACCCACCGCTGTCGTCCTCCTGACTCCTCGCTGACTTACACAACACTGTACCGTCGGGAACTCTCGCTGGGAAAACAGCACAGTACATCAGCAGAACGGACGATAAATTCTCATGAAGGTGTAAGCATCACGAAGGCATGTGGGCCAACACACACACACACACACACACACATCCTGGGAATACTAAAACTGACTATGGCTTCACACACAAACACAAGCGAACACACAACACAGCAGAGCAGCTGAATGTCTACACTAACTACTTTTCCAGGTTTGGATCCAGACTGGAAATATCACGATGTAACAGCTCCTTCTGTTCAAGCTGAACACCTGATATTTTATCTGGACCCTAACCTGCCGATAATCCCCTCAGATTACGGGGCATTTAATATCGTGCTGTGTTTGATCGTATCTCCCTCCGGTCCGGGTGGTCCGATATATAGAGGCGGAGGGCGGAGAACAGAGCTGATGTGGTTCTGGAGCACATGGCAGAAATTATTACTGACAAAACTACTTATTCAGCTTTTGCGTTTGATAGATACGAGGAGCAGAACGTTTTGATAACTCCGATGTTATTCTGCGATATCGTAAATCTGTTGATATTGGAAAACATCCTGATGAGGCGCAGCTGTGTCGCCATCGTTCGTTTTAAACTGTGGGACGCTGTGGAAGACGTGCATGATGGGAACGACTCAGCTCACGCACACAACCGGGGAGCTGATCCTTTGACCTCCATCAAGGAGCTGATGCCAAAGGCTTAAAGCACCACAGCAGGTGCAGCAGGTCTCTGTAATTACAGTGAAAGTTACACCTGTCCTCCTTTCATGAGTCACACTGTTTGTGTCAAGTCCACACGTACATCGGTAGTTTTGAAAAACGAGAGTTTGAAATTGAAACATGCACAGTTTATGCACAGTTTCAGAAAATACTCATACTTATTTTGACTTTTACTTACACTTCACTTGCTAACTTGTTTACTTATAGTATCTTTCACATATGTTACAGGTGTCAGTACCAAGAAAACAGATCATCTTTCCTAAAAAAAAAAGGGACGTAAATGATGTCACAGTGAAACGTGACAGCTCTTCACAGAATCCTCCTGGAAACTGCAGCTAATGTTTGCGTCTGATTTCCACCAATCTCCATTTGTGTCTCTCTAAAAACTGACAATATAACATCCATTCCTAAAACTCAAACACTCCACAAAATCACATCTCGCTAATGACGTTACAGTCGCAGATAAGACGGATGGATGTTGGCGTCTGCGCCGTCTTTTCTCCGTGACTGCTCGTCAAGACGTAAACACTAAAAATTGAGTTTCTGAATATCTTCACAGTGGAAGGAGTTTTCTAAAAAGTCTGTTTACATGTGCACCAAACACTGCGATGCATAGAAAAGGAGGAAGTTAGGAAATCCCCTGTTTGCGTGGACATCGTGACACATCACGCACGCAGATACCAGCTGAAGATGGTGTCGTGCAGAGTGACTCTCCGAGGCCTGCGAGTCGAACAATGAGCATCGAAGCAGAACGACGGGGCATCTTTGAACACTCAAAATCTTATGAAAAGGGAATACAAGCACGACCCGCGGAGCGCACTCGGATCTCGACATTCTAGATGATCCGATAAAAGCTTTATAAAAGTTCACTGAAATGGACCGAGTCCAGCCAAATCGAATCAGTCACACCGACACTAAAACCTCATGGAATCGCTGGAATCCACCAAGAAACAGACGTCCCTGCACACAACACAGAGAGGAGTCGAGCAGGAAAATCTCATTACAATCTTTCACTTCGGCCTCGAGAACACATTACGGACGTTTCGAGGAGTGAAACTGAGGAAGAAAAAAAAAAGAGATGGATGTGTGCGGCGGGCTCCTTGTTCTCTAATGAATACCTGTTGTCCAGGGTTTAAGTTGCCCCCGAGGCTACGTCTGCACCGGGGCCGCTGTGCGTTAACTTAATGCACATGATACTCGGGGAAAATGTACTTTAGCTGGCTGCCTGTGTTGTGTTACAGTGTGAGCTCTACTCAGATCCATGTGCAGCTGGAGGAGAAGGCCGCCGAGTTTCTCCTCCACACAGACTGAATATTAAAGTGTCTGAGGCGATGGAATCTACAGTAACTCTTTCTCTCTGGATTTCTCTGACCGGTCGGCGGATCGGCGATCGTTCCGCTGCGCTGTAATCCACTCTCACATAACAATAAAGAATGATTTTTCCTTAGTTCTCAGCGAATGTGACAGACGTATTGAGCTGTCACCGGGACGTGCCTCATCGCTCCCCCAAAGCCTGCACACTTTGAGTTTCAAGTTTTGAAAGTGCGTCTGGAGAACTTGGATAAAAGCGTCTAACGCACCTGCATGATTCAGGGATCGGCGGGAGTGTTTATCGGTCCGGTGCAGCGCTGTGCATCCTGGTTGTTGTTTGAGCAACCACAGGCCTTTATTTCTGTTTTCTCTGATCATGTAGCACCAATTTAAAAACACATTTGTGCCTTTCTTCTGCAGCGTCAGCCCAGTCTTACGCTGGGTAAATCCTCCCAGAAGTGAAATAGTGTGCCGGGGATGGAAAGCAGTTCTCTAAGATAAGAAGCATTTAAGAGCTTTGAAACTTCAGCATAATAGTTTAAGAGCACACAGAGAGCACACTGTAAGTTACCAGGTTAATGTATTTGGTGGTAGGAATGCTCCTGCTAATGCCGCTGTGCTCGACCCGTCTGCAGACGGATCGGTAAATTGTCCCGCTGTCTCGGCCCGACCAGATGTGTAAGGACTTTTCTCTTTCAAAGGAGACACTTTTCATTATGTTCCGTCTTCTGTCATGAGTGATGTGGTTAGGTCACTTGCTCCCATTCATCTGGTCAAGTGTGGATAAAACAAATCTGAGAGGAGCTTCGTATTGTACAAACAGAGGACAGAGTGTTCTGAAGTGGCGTGCGGGAGATCTATAAATGACTCTCCTGGCTAACAGTGGAGGCTGAAGTCTTCTGGTATTGATGCAAACTGTCATGTGGAAAGGTATTCAAACCACTTTGTGGAAGCTAATGAGGCTCCGCTAAAGAACAGAGACATTCCCCCTCCTGCATTAATCCTACATTCGACTGCACGATAAGTATGAAGAGAATTATGCTTTTTGAAGCTTATTAGTTTCACATGTTGGCTTTATTTGACAGTATAGCGGGATGGATAATTTGGGGTAATGACACTGAAACGAGCGCTCCGTCAGGGTTTGAACTCAACACGGCGAATCACAGCGGCTGAAGTCACGTATGAACCACCAGGTCGCCTCGGGCTGCTGCTCCAGTTTGTTTTTTTACACCTAAATGAGCTGATTTTTGTTGTTTTGCTGTGAGTGCGAGACCAGAAAATGAGCTCATATCTCTCCCCCCCCGAAAAAAAAAAAAGATCTGGATATTATCACTGTGTGTCCCTCCACAAATACCCCCGATAAAGTCACACATGGTCTGTGTTCGTCTGTAACGGAGCCGCTCCAGGGAGTGTCGCTTGTTAACATCACAGAGAGAGAGAGAGAGAAAAAAAAATGCTTCTCTTGTATTTCCAGCTGTGGCAACACTCATGTAAACAAATCGTAGAAGATGTATGCACGATGACAGCGGCGGCCACTCATTTAATACTAAATAGTCCCAATTCTTCTGTCTTTTAGTGAGTACGATGATTTTCTGAATCATTTTTTTTAAAGCCGTTCAGGAGTTGATTCCGCTCTATAGTATCTTCTGAGAGCGTAGTTTTGTCTCACTGCATCATGTTTAATGTCTTGTCACGCGGCCAAACGTGCTGTCGTAGCCAGAAGGTCGTCCTTCTTTAGCTACCAGCTGTAATGGAAGCTGTTAATCCTCAGGAGGAGGCTTTTTAGTCCAGCGCTCGCCAGAATCAACAGGCAGGTGCAGCAGCAGCAGCAGCGGATGAGTCACTCTGGGTGTGTTACAGCAGTGTTTTTTGTTTTTGGCTTGTGACCCATTAAAACTGAGTAAAGTCGGCTCATGATCCCTGCAGCGCCCGTTTGCCAGTTCAACCAGTAATGATTTTCCTCTGTTCTACAGTTCCTGGAGGCCTGAGGACACGCAGATATCCATAAAATCACACAAAAAAAGATAACAGGAAGATCTGAGGAAACAATTCTGTGCAGGAAAAAATATGAATTAGTGGTTTCTTATCGATCAGTCCTCCTACAGAGGGACCGGACTCCAGATTGTAACACAGTATCTGAACACGTTACAGTTTCCTGAATTCAGTTACATTTCTACAGTATATACATTACAATTACTAATAAAATGATGTTGTTACTTGTGACAATAAATTCTTCTTGTATTATCTGCACAGTGGGCAGATAGAAGAAACATCGTTGCAGCTGCTCATTTGTAATCAGTTCAACCAAACAGTCTTTTGTTTGTGCCAAAATGTTTTCGTGACATTTATGAGGATTGGGCTGAATTCAACCCAGCGAGGTCGTGTGGTGCGCCTGTCGACAGGCTCTGCAGAGAGCTCTGTCCTGTGCTGACTCTGAAGGAGGATCAGATGATTTGATTCCTCCTGAGTCTCATTTAACCACTGCTGTAGTGAAAACCCTGTCAAATAAGCTCATTTTGTCCACTATAAAGCCATGGTTTGCTGAGCGAGTGTTCGGCCAGTGAAATTAAGTTCATGTTACATTTAACGGCCCAGCTTCCACGTCATGGTATTATCAGTTAAAGGGATAGTCCCCCCTCGAGGGATCAAGTTAGCAGACCGCTAACTTACATAGTTTTAGCAACCTCAGAAATGACCACACGATAACAATACACCGCAGTACACGCCTCCAACAAGAAACTGTCATCAAAAAGCCACAAATGTTGCTCAGAACAGCACCAAACTTCAGCAACAGTACAAATCGCAGCACCTAGTTTGAGGCATCAAACCTCCGCTGGGTTAGCTGGATTGCTATTGTAAAGAGAACACAGCTCACCACTCTCCTGCAGCAGCTAGCTCGTTGTGGGGAAGTCCTGACGAGTCGATTACCGAGTGCAGCAGAATTCCGTAGCTCAAGGATGAAAATGTACGATTATCACTCCATGGAAGTGCAATCAAAGTTCATATGTGTCCTGCCTACCAGTTTATAACGGTTATTATCGAGAGTGGACAGGGAAAATAATGGAATTGAGCATTTCTAACTGCACTCGGTAATCGACTCGTCAGGGCTTCCCCACAACAGGAAGCTGCTGCAGGAGAGTGGTGAGTTGTGTTCACTTATCAGTAGAAATCCGGCTAAGTTAGCAGAGGTTTGATGCCTCGAACTATGTGCCGTGACCCTGTTTGTACCGTTGCTGAAGTTTGGTGCTGTTCTGAGCATTATTTGCGGCTTTTTGATGGCGGTTTGTTGGTGGAGGCGTATACTGCAGTGTATTGTTATCGTGAGGTCTTTTTTGAGGTTGCTGAAACTACGTAAGTTAACGGTCTGTAAACTTGATCTCTCGGTGTCACGGCGTGTTAGACCATGTATTAAACTTACGCCGGAATATCCCTTTAACTTTTCTGCAAACCACAGATACGTGCGAGGTTGACATGTGTAGCAAACATGGCACTTTCACATTATATGTTATTAATCACCTTTCACATCAGGAGGTGGAGGGGAAGGTGGCGCCGTTATCGCAGCCGACAAGACCGTGAATAGAATCACACCAGGAGATATTTTAGAGACGTAATTTTTCAGACTCCATCCATGATTGTGGTGACCACGACAGGTATATTGAGGCAAACCGTGATGTTTTCCCGACCCCGACCAAGTGGGTTTTGTGACCAAACCCAACCAGAACATAAACGCGGCGCTGTGACGAGAGAATTCAAACATTCAGCCTAAACAAACATAAAGTTTCAACGCTCAGTTTTAACTTCTCTGTGATTTTGTAGAAAGACTCTTGATGTGCTGCTTGCTAGGACTGGGCCTGACATGTTGGCATATGACTTAAACTGGCAGCAGCTGTTTCTAAACATTTTGAAGTCACCTGTCGGGTCCCGTCCTGTTGGACTGAGCACACTCTCTGAACGCCTGAGTGTTCCCAGTGCACAGCCTGCTCTGTGTTTGATTTTCAGCCTCACATTGTGTTCTGAGCTTGTTTTTGGCTAACTAGCCGTAGCGTGCGGAGCTGCGTGCGCTGTGGGACTGTACCAAAGCCTGTGCTTGATTTTTTATTACATTCAGTGCATTAAAACACCGAAGTACAGCTGCAGCGCTCTCTGTCCCGAGAGGAATCACTTGTACGAATTAAGCGTCCCCCCCCTTTTTTTTTTTTTTTCCAGCTTTCAGAGGAAGAGAGTAATGACCAGGCAACGAGCCACGAGGGACTTCAGGTTTGTATTGTGACTTCCATCCATTCATCTCTACTTTGCTGAATTAAAAACAATGCGCTGCAGCTCTGGTGGAATAATAATGAAGGATGGACGTTTGACAGCCGAGCTGAGCCACAGTTGTTTTAGCTTGTTGTAACGTAGATGCGAGACAGATGCAGGCTGCTGGACTTCGACCACTGTTTCCCTCCAGTTTACATTTGTGTTGCTCTGCATCATAAAACACCGGCTATGCAGCTCCTTCTAGTTTTATAGATGGGGAAATGCATCATGTCCTAAATAAGAGCTGCACCGCTGCGCTCTTTCTTTAAACAGAGGGGCGAATAAATCAGGAGATTATCACCACCATAAATACAACTAATAAGCTTTCACACTAACGCCAAACATGTGTCTGCTGCCACAAAAGACATTTTTCGTTTGACAGAAAGGCTGATTTATATATAATTACACAGTTTGTGATTTGTTATTTTTCTCCCAGTTATGCTGGCAGAATTTACAGCCAAGTTATTTGTGGTGGACAAAGAGTCTTTGAGCTCTTATCGTCTGTTTCGATTATACTGTTTCTGAGCTGAAAAACTACAGTAACTACAGAGAGCCAGACACAAAAATACCTTTCTTTGACTTATCAAGTCGTACAGTAGGAGTTGTGTTTGAATCCCGAGCAATTAAGATACTCCCAGCATCCACACCTCTGCAGGTACGGAGGCATCAAACTCTATGAGTCTATCCCACGTCATCCTGATTGTTATCTGATATATTTGATGTGTCATCAGTGACTTTCTGGTGTGAAATGAGTGTAGCTGTCATCATGACCAACTTCAAGTAAAGTCAGATGTCCTCAGACCAACTAACATCTAGCTGACGCCTGGTCTCTGGTGATTCAGACGGTCGAAATGCTGTAAAATCAAGTCCTCCAGCTGACCGCTTTAATTCTTTAACAATGTTTTCTTCCCTTTTCAAGAAAAAGAAAGAAAGCAGAGACTTGAAACGTGTTCTCGTTTGTTTGTCACTGGCTTAACCAGGCACATGGAGGGAGATTGTTGTGGAGGTGACTGTCATTAGATTTTACATTTTTTTCCCTCGGACAGACGACTTTTTACGGCCATTTTTATTTAGATTTGAACCCGCACCCACACTGGAGACTAGAATAGCTCCTGAATAAGTCAGGAGTTTTGAAGTTGATCCTGCCAGCTACCTCTGCTCCAGGAGTGTGTACAGGTTTCCCTGGACGCTAAACCAATAATATAACCACAAAACGAC